>GG745331.1:1022998-1042385 GCA_000151295.1 Allomyces macrogynus ATCC 38327
AGGAGAGGGCCCGGATAGAGTCGCGATGGGTTGTGCTGGACACGGCGTGCCACAACTTCACTTGCTTGTCGACGCCGCCGGTCGCGACGAGGTCGAGTGACCCGGAGACGGCGACGCAGACGGACTCTTCGTCGTGCGCGGTCTATGGGAGGGGGGGGGGGGGTTGGGAACTGCGTGATGAGTTGGCGAATGAATCCCGACCATTACAAGGCGCACATACCACGGTGCGTTCCACTTGCTGCGGCACCACCTCGGCGTCCTCGTTTTTCGGCGGCCACGGCTCACTCGTGACTGGCATACTTGACGCCGCGGCCGCCGCCCCTCCACCACCTGTGAAAAGCGACGTGAACGTGGACTTGACACGCGTCGAGAGCGACCTGGTCGCCTCAATGAACTCGTTGGCATCATTCACTTTCGCGGCCAGAGCGGATTTCTCCTTGAGGTACCGGTCGAGCAACTGCGCGTACTCGACCTTCGCCTTTTCGTGCTGTTCGGACTTGACGTTTAGTTCGAGCTGCGTCGCCGCCAATTCGTCTTGCAAGACGACAATCGCCTGGTCCTTGGCGTAGTTGGTGTTGTGCGCGTCCTTGAGTTTACCGGCCAGGTCGTCGACTTGTTGCGTGAGCGCGAGGACTCTATGATGGACATGGGTGGTCAGGTGCAGGACCAGGACCATCGAATTGCGGATTCGGGGAAGAACGTACTTGGCGGCCAGTTGCCGGTTCGCGCGCTCCTGTCGCGCCAAGAGCGCCTGCAAGTCGCGATTCTGCTGCACCTGTTCGTTCAGGTCGTGCTCGACGCGCTCCTTGTCGCGGCGCATTAGCTCCAGACGGCGCTCGAGCGCAGCGGTGTCGACAACGTGCGACGTGGAGGCGCTGCGCGAGAGCGGTCTGCGGTTGCAGCATCGGATCAGAGAAATGCCGCGGGCAGGGACGAGGGGCGCCCCACGCACCGTGTTCGCGGCGACACGGCGGATGCCGCTGGCGCGGGCTGGTCGTCGGCAACAGCGGCCGCCGGGGAAGCGGCGTCGCGCAGGTCGTGCACTACCTTGTTCAGGTAGAGCGCTTGAGAGAAGAGGCGTGAGTCTAGGTGACGGCAATTGCCCGATGAATTGCGATGTCTGGAAGGGACGAGCGAGGGCGGGCCGGGCATACAGTCGTTGATAATGTCGCGCGTTACGGCGCTGGCGCGGTCGTAGCCGTCGAGCTGCGCCTGGATGCGTGCCAGCCATGGCGGGACGGGCGCCGCTGCAGATGCGGTGATGGGTTCTGGGTCGGCAGGTGTGGATGGCGTGGCCGCGCTGGGCTCGGTGCCCGCTGGCGTGTCGGTTGGGTCGGGCATGGCGTTGGCGTCGGTTGCGGCAAGTTGGTGCTGGTTTGTTGGATCGGAAGCGGCGCTGGCAAGCTGGCCAGCAGCGGCAGCGATGCGTAGGCAACAACGAGGTCGGCGCCGACGAGGATGGGCACGGCGCGCCGCGCGGTGGACAGGCCACGTCACTTGCGCGTGTTGGCCGTGCTGCGCCGCGTAGTGGTCGATTTCGCTCGGCCTCGCGCTCCACTCGCTCCCCCATCTTCGTCGAGCACGACAGCCTCCTCCATCCGACCGATCCGCACCTGCACCCGCACCCGCACCCGCACCTACAGCAGCAGCATGGCGCACGGTCATCACCACCACCACGCCGGCGCGTGCGGCGACGAGGCGCATGCCGACGACCACCACGACCACCACGGCCACGATCACAACCACGACCACGACGGCCCGGACCGCGGCGAGGAATTCAGTCTCTACCAGCACATTGACCTCGACAAGATCCGATGCCTGAACGAGGCCGAGCCCGACATGGCTAAGGGCATCTTCAAGCCTTGGCACGACCGCCTCGACGACACCAAGTTCCTCGAGTCCGACGCCGACGAGCAGCTCATCATCTTTATCCCGTTCTCGGGCCAAGTCAAGCTCAAGTCGCTTGCGATTCGCTGCGACCCGGACGATGCGGCGCCCGCCGAGTTGCGCGCGTACGCTCGCTCTCGCTAGCATCCACGCATCGCCTCGATTCATGCCTCACTGACCATTATGGCCACGCTGATGCTGCAGCTTCATCAACACCGACACGCTCGACTTCGACTCGGCCGACACGACGACGCCCGCGCAGAAATGGGACTTGATTGCCCCTGCCGACCTTGTCTCTGTGCAAGACGAGTCTCAGGGCGTCGTGACCTACCCAATGAAACCTGCCAAGTTCCGCGCCGTGCGGTCGTTGACGCTCTACATCCCGCGCAACTTCGGCGACGACGTGACGCGCATTCGGTACTTGGGCCTGCAGGGCGAGCACACGGCCGTCTCGCGCGACCCCATCATCACCGTCTACGAGGCGGCTGCGAACCCGGCCGATCACCAAAAGATTACGGGCACCGACCCGATGAGCGCAGGGCACCGGACCGTGTGATATGTCGCTAATATTGGATTCCCGATTTTTTGCTGTGCATCGGCCGAGTTGGTGTACATCAGGCCCTTCGTTCGGACCATCCATCCACCTTCCGAATTTGCGGGGAGCGCACAGGCATGCGACTCGGCGCGACTGCCCGCAATCCGCTCCCACGATGCCCAACGACTTGGCGTTCAACGGCATCTTGCACGAATACTCGTTTCTTGCCGTCGACAAGTTTGTGGCGGCCACATCGGCCGACTTTGAGCACCTCTTGACGCACGCGCACTCGGACCATACGTCGGGTATCGCGCATTTACCGCCCAAGACCAAAGTGTACTGCACGCACGCGACCAAGACCTACCTGTCGATTGTCAATGACCCGCCTGTCGGCCACCTGGATTGGGTCGCGGTCGAGTACGACCGGCCGTTCACGCTCTCGTCCAAGAGCAACCCGCCCGTGGTCGTCAAGGTGACGTTCATTGATGCGTTCCATTGCCCGGGGTCGGCAAGGTACCGTGGTGCGGATGTCCTTTATTCGAATGGCGTTGAGGCTATATGCGCTGACCTTTGTCCATCGCAGTATTCTGATTGAAGGCCCCAACGGCACCGTCCTGCACACGGGCGATTTCCGGTTCGATTCCGAGTGCGAGGCACACTGGCGGCGCACGCGGCTCAAGGACGTGCACGTCGACAGCATCTACATTGACACGACGTTTGTCGAGTACGGCCGTGAGTTCCCGCTCCGCGTACGCTGTGTTCCGCTGTTGCTCAACGACTCGCTTGGAAATTCGGCTGACCTTCGCGCTTCTTTCCAGAGCGAGTCTGTCGAGCACGCCGTCACGCACGCGTTCGACCCGACCCACGCTCATTACGCCATCCGGCGACTGCAACTCGGCCACGAGCACCTCCTGTGCACTATCTACTCCACGTATGGCCTCCGCACCCGGCTCCCACCCGCCATCCACCGCGCGTACCTCTCCCTCTTCCCGTCCACCGACCAGGCCTGGTTCGACCCACCCCCACCACCCACTTCCCCGCACATCCACGTCTGCGTCGACGCCGCATGCCGCATCGCCTGTTCCCGTCGGATCGCTGCCGACACCCGGTCCCGCATCGCGACTAGGTCCGCCGCCACCGGCTGGATCGAGTTGAATCTGCCGATCCACTTTTTGTCGAACCTCTGCGCCATGGATGTCAGTGCGTATTGCGCGCCACCGGCGTCGCATCCGGGTTGGGTCACCGCGGGATTCGACGCGGATACGTTGCGCGTATTGTACGCGCAGCATTCGAGTCGCGCGGAAGTGGCGCGGTGTTTGGCGTGGTTGCGGCCGCGGACGGCGGTGAGCACGACGGTCATGGATGTCGAGGACCAGATTGGGTGGGAGGTGTTCTTGGCGAGTGAGGTGCCGTGGGTCGCGGTGGGTGGGGAGTATTTGTTGGCCAAGGCGCAAGGTGTGGGGGTGGGGACGGTGCCGAGGTTTATTGGGCTCGACGAGGAGGAGGGGGAGGGGGATGTGGAGATGAACGAGGTGGAGGTGCGCGATGAAGTGGGTATGGCGCCGATCGGATGGCCGGCCGGGTGCCCACCGAGCCATCCGCGGCCCAAGCGCGGATTGCTGTTTCTCGAGGACCCGGTCGTCCTGTCGTACTTGCGCAGCGACACGTACCGCGATCGGGTGCCTCCGTCCCTGTCGCGGCGACCACTCACGCCCGCGACTCCGGCCGCGAACGGGCGTGCGGGGACGCCGGCGGCCGGTGGAATCGACCTTGTGCAGTTGCTGGAACGGTCGGTGAACGCATGCCGCCCGAAAACGGTACGTGAACGCGTCGACGAGGTCGTGGAGCTGATGCGCCGCGATGGTGGGCGGCTGCCGCTGTGGCTCGTCCGGCGCGTGAACGCGCCCAACCGGCCGTCGAAGCGGCGCGTCGAGGGGAATCGGGAAGATCGAGGAGAGATGGAATGAAAAGCAAGATCATGGATTGTCGTTGGGGGTCGAGTCACGACCAGGCGCGTTGTTGCATGAGTTGCATCAAGTTTGGCTGGCCACAAAGAGGAACAACGGCCGGGCCGGTTGAACGGTGAGAAATCGCCACCATCCACGAGACCAAAATCTCATTGTCTCTCTTGCTCCCTATTCTCTCCTCTTCTCGAACAACGTAAAGAGGCGCGTCCTCGGCAACGATTTGCATTCTCGGCTCTCTCAGCAGCAAGTATCAGCCCAGCAGCACCAGCAAACCCGACCCTACCCGTCCACCATGGCCACTTCGACCCTGTCCGTCCCGCGCGCGCCCTTCACGCTCGCCGTGATGCGCGCGCTCGCGCCTCGTTTGCCGGCGCCGTCAGCAAGCACCCCGACGGCAATTCCATTATCGTCGACAAGGCGTTTGCGCAGCATGACGCCTACGAGCACGCGCTGCACCAATTTGTGCCGAACGTCGTGATTGTGCCCGCTGACGATAAGCACCCGGACGGCAATTTCGTCGAGGACACGCACGTGGCCGTGGGCCGCGTGGTTGTGGCCACGCTGCCGGGCCATGAGTTGCGCCGTGGGGAAGTACCGCCTATGGCCGAGGCCGTGCGCAAGGTGGTCGGAGAGAAGGGATGGTATTACAACATGGCAGATGCGGGAGAGGCGTACTTGGATGGTGGGGATGTGTTGTTCACGGGTACGGCTCTTTCGATTCGTGGTGAGTTTCGGCAAGTGAGCGCACATTCCTGACCCCTCCACCGCCCACAATAGGTGTCCACCTCCTGATCGGCCTGTCGGACCGCACGAACCCTGCGGGCGCGGCCTTCCTCGAGCGCGCCGTCAAGGACCACTACCCGTCGCTCTCCGTCGTCACAGTCGACCTGCGCGCACAGCCAAGGCTGCACCTCAAGTGCGTCGTGACGGCGCTCTCGCACACGGTGTTGCTTTTCTCCGACGACCAGCCCGGCCGTTTTGCGTACGCGCAGCTGCCGGAATCCGTGCGGTCGGCGTACGAGATCGTGTGGGTGCCTGAACAGGTGGCGAGCAACGTGCTCGCGTTCCCGGACGGGAAGGGCGGGCTTTTGGGCGTGGTCGCGCAGGGCGGGTTCCCGACGTCGGAGAAGATTGTGGACGAGGTGGTGGCGACGCGGTTTGGTAAAGACGTGCCGGTGGTCAAGCTCGACATGCCCGAGTTTATCAAGGCCGATGGCTCGTTGACGTGCAGCTCGCTGCTGTTCAACTGCTGAACCGGAGCGGAGTCGGGTGCCGAAGAGGGCATCGGGAGCGCGTGCAGATTGCTCTCCACCGGGATTTTCGAGAATAGAGACGACGGATTTTGCTCAGCGCGTTGACTTGTGGTTGCAGCGCGTTGCAGCCTGTTTTCGCTGTTCATCAAGAAAAATCAGGTTAGGATATGAGACGCGTCAACGTCACGGCGCGGCATTTGTACTTCCCAAGAGCTTTTGTCGCTCGCTCACTCACCATAATTTTCTCCCCGTCATCGTCGACCACGACGACCCGGCCCCGCAAGACCTTCAGCGAATCCCCCGACTGCCTGCAACTGCACGCGCGACAGCGTCCGACCCCTCTGCAAGCTCGACACGCCACAAGCCTCGTCGCGTCGCGTCGCGTTGTTGATCGCGATCCATGAGCTTGCCATATTCGAGCCTGGACCTCATTCGCCCGCCATTTCCTCGAACCCAGCAATCCAACACCATGTCGAATGCCAACGAGATCCGCGACATGGTCGGTAAGTGTGAGCGAAATGCGCTTCATCATGGAGAGGGCATCACGGCCAACCGCGTCCACTGCATCCGTTTCTAGACGCGGCCACGTCCGAGAACCTCGTCACCGACGATTGGGCCATGATCATGGACATTTGCGACCGGATCGAGCAAGTCGACAACGGGTACGGCTTGTTGCTCGCGATCCTCAACGGGCGCGATGGATGGATGCTGACGCACCTTGTGTAGCCCGCGGACATGTGTCCTGGCCATTGCCAAGCGTATCCCGCACAAGAACCAGAACGTGGTCCTGCACGCGCTCACGCTCACCGAGGCCCTCGTCAAGAACTGCAATGTCGCCGTGCAGCACGAAATCTCGTCGCGCCCGTTTACGGAGGTGTTGGTCAAGAAGCTGACCGCGTCGGTACGGCTCCTTCATTCTCGCGCTTGTACTTGCCTCTCGACGCGATTCCTAGCTGACGCCCGGCTCTTCGTACCCTGCAGGATATCAGCCCGAAGCTGCAGCAGAAAATCCTGCAACTGATCCAGTTCTGCGCCGACGAGTACAAGTCCGACCCTTCGCTCGCCTATATGGCCGACGTGCGCGACCGGCTCGCCGCACAGGGGTTCGCGTTCCCATCGACCAACCAGCCGGCCGCGCGTAAATCCTCGTCCTCGGCCGACGCGGACGCCGAGCGCCGCGAGCGCGAAGAATTGGAGTTGGCCATGGCGCTGTCGCTCTCGGAACAGGCCGCGCAAACGGCCAACCGCACGTTCCGGAAAACCGCCTCCCCGCCTCCCGCCGCGACGCCGGCGCCCGCACCGGTCCCGCAGGCGCAGTTCCACGTGCGTGCGCTGTACGACTTTGCGGGCGCCGAGCGCGGGGAGCTGCCGTTCAAGGCGGGGGACGTGCTCGCGGTCGTCGACGCGGATTATGACGACTGGTGGACGGCGTCGTTCCGCGGCAAGTCGGGGCTGATCCCGGCCAACTACGTCGAACGGCTTGGCGGTGCCGGTGCGCCCGCTGCTGCGGCTGAACCCCCGCGCTCCACGGCGACCGTATCGCCTGTCCCCGCCGCGACCACCACCACCACATCCGCGGTGGCAAGCACCCCCGGCCTCGACCGCGCCGCCGTCGACTCGCTCTTGCGCGACGCGTCCGCCGTGGACGACCTCTTGTCGGCACTCGCCGCGTTGGACCCACGCACTCCACCCTCCTCGTCCCCCGGTGTCCAAGCGGCCTACTCGCGCGTCGTCGCCATGCGCCCGGGCCTGATTCACCAGCTCAAACACGCGACAGATCTCAAGGACCGGCTCGCAATGTTGCACGACCAATTGACCCGTGCACGCGCGACCTACGACCGGCTCATGGACCAGGTCCTGCGGATGCCCAAGGGACCCTACGGCGCGCCCGCGGCGTTTGCGCCGCAGTCGGGGTACGGGCCGGGACCGGGGATGTACGGACCGCCGCCGCCGATGGGGATGTACGCGCCGCAGGGGATAGGGATGCCGCCGCAGGGCGGGTTCCCACCGGGTCCAGGCGCGCCGGGGGGTTTCGCGCCGGGGCCTGTGCCGGAGAACACGACCGGCGCGTACATACCGCCGCAGGGGCCGCCGATGGCGCAAGGCCCCCCACCGCCAATGCAGCACCCGCAACCAACGGGCGCCTACGCGCCCGGCCCGACTCCAACCCCTGGTGCCTACGCGCCGCCGCCTCCGCACGGGCCGACTCCACCCCCCGGCGCTGGCGGAGGCGCGCCGCATTACGTCTACGGCCCACCGGGGGGGAGTGTGCCGGTGCAGCCGACGGGCACGCCGGGGTACGCGCCGCCGCCGCCCGAGGGGTATACGCCTCCGCCGGGCTGGGGGCAACAGCCGCCGTATGGTGGTGGGTATGTGGGAGTACCGCCGCTTGCGACGGGGTCGCCACAACCTCCGGGGGGATTTACGGGGGCGCAGGTGCCGCCGCACGCGACGGGGTCGCCGCAGCCGCAGCAACAGTATGCGGGCGGGCCGCCGATGGGGCCGCCGCCGGGACAGCAGCCGCCGCAGGCGTATTATCAGCCGTCGTGATGTGAGGGAAGGAGGGAAGGGGTGGGGAGGAGGATGTGCCGTGGATGATTTGAATGAAAGCGGTCGTCGCTTTGCTTGGTGCCTCGCTCGTTGGAGGAGGAAGACACGCTACCGCGTAAGAAATATGAACCCCACAATGATTTTCACTGCAATAAGACTACATACGTCAAACGAATACCGACGAACTCGGACTTCACAAACGACCACGCCAAAAGCATGGATTCGCTTAGTTGGTCTTGAGCTTCTTGCCCGGCGCGTTGGCCTTGGGCGGGTCAGTCGTGAGCACGCGCAGCGCCCAGGTGATGACAATCGACGGGACCACGACCCAAATGAAGTTCATGAAAAAGAAGTAGACCCAGAAGTAGAAGGGCGTCTTGATGCCGTCGTCGTAGGTCATGCGGTCGATAAAGGACTTGACCTGGTCGACGAGCGACGCCGGGGCCACAGCGTCGGCCGCGAGCGGCTCGAGACGCAGCGACGTGTAGAAGTAGACGATGGTGCCGTAAAGCTGGCCGGTGCTGGTGTTATTGGGAGGGCAGGGACGCGTCGGATCAGTGGGATGGTCGGGTGAGAAGCGAGACGGGGCAGGAACGCACCTGATGAGCAGTAGCCAGGGAAGGTAGCGGTTCGTCTTGGTGTGGTTGGCGCGCATGCGGATGGCCATGAGCCAGAGGAGCGGACCCCAGACAAACTATTGGATCAAGGACGCAAAGTGAGCCTCGTGAACCCCCAAAAAACACGACTAGAGCGCGAATCTCTGTCCGTACCGAGGTAATCGCCTCAATGATCCAGACGGCGCGGTCGCCCCACATGTAGCGCGAGTCGCACTTGGCGTACTCCTTCCAGACCTGGCCAAGCAGCGTGTTGTGCGCGGCCAAGTCGCGCACATTCACGACAAAGTAACCCTCGAGCGCCATGTGGATAATGCCCGACAACCAACACCACGTGTAGATGGTGCGGCGGAACATGGGCAGGCCGTGACCCGACGCAAACGCGAGCAGCGTAAACGCGCCGCACGCGGCAGCGAACCCGCCCAGGATCACCATGTCGTCGTGCGTGTTGGGCACATAGTGCGGCAAGTCGAGCGAGGCCGGAATGAAGGGGTGCGACGCCATTTTGCGGGGGACGACGCGCGAGAGGCGGAGAAGGGTCGGGTCGGCGTCGGCGAGCGGGCCGGGGGACATGCAGCACTTGAGAGTACAGTCGGCAACGAGGTCGGCGGCCGGACTTCGCGACCGGCGGGTCGGCTACGGAGAGCGGTTGCAGAGAGTGCGAGCAGTCGTGGGCGTCGTTACCCAGTCTGTTATCGTGCACTTGACGTCGTCGACGGCGCGGGTCACAATGGCGAGGCCAGCCCGGCAACAGCACGAAATTTGCGTTGGTCGACGGATCTGCACGGTGTGGTGATTTCTGACAGACCTGGCATGCACAGGAAAGGTCGCTTGATTGCAGTCAAAATGGTTTGCTGCTGGTGGTCGGCCTCGCGATCAAACCACATTTTGCTCAACCAATTGTTGCCACCAGCGCCGTGTACTGCCCGCAGTACGCGCTCGCGGCGTGCGCCCTCCTTGTCCACCGGGCCAATTCACGATGCAGCAACCACCACGCGGTATCAAGCGCGCCTCGTCGCTGGCCGAAATTCGGGTCGGTGCTCGCTCGTTCAGTCTCGCGACCAGAGGGGACACGTCCCTAACTGTCCTGTCTTTTCGTACAGGAACGGCAACGCAAGCGCACGGCAACGCCCGAAAATCGCGCCGTCGCTGCATCATCTGTCCATGGCCCCACTCCTGCAACGTCGACGGCCATTGGACCCCGCGGCACCAGCACGAGCAGCTCGAGCAGCGGTCATGCCACCACATCCACCAAAAACAGCTTGCGCCGCTCGGCAACGACGGCCGGAACCGTCTCCACTGGCTCGAAACCCGCGTCGGTGCCGATTACCGCGTTTTTCCAGCGGTCCAGCTCCAGTCGGCAAGCGTCCGCGTCTGTGAATGCCAGCGGGGCCATCCGACCCTCTTCCGCGCCCGCTCCGACCACGGCGCCGCGCTCGGATTCGCAGGACACAGCCGTTCTCGATGACGCGCTGTCCTCGACGCGCTCCACACCCAGCACGTCGCGCAGCAGCTTGCTCGACACCGACGCAGCGTCTTCGACCGCGTCCCGTGCTGCACCAGGGCCACGGACGGGACCCGCAACACCATCCACTTCGTCGTTTCCATTCGTCATTGCTCGCCAGCAGCCTGCCACGGCGCGGCCCAGCAACCCGTTCCAGCTCCTGACCCAAATTGCTCGTGGTAACGGCGACGACGACGATGGGTTTTACAACGACCTCGAAGAGGATGGGGAAGACGAGCCCGTCGCGTGGTCGGACCTGATTAAGCGCACGGCGTCGCTCCAGGTGCACGGTGCGTCGCTGCCCATTGCCTGCACCGAGTCGGCGTTCCGCGACGGCCTCGTGGATGATATCCTGGACGATGGCGATGACGGACTCGACGACGACGACGCAGCAGGGGACGGCTGGATGGCGGCCAACTTGAGCGATTGGGAGAGCGAGGTCGAGAACGACGAGGACGCGGATGAAGCGGACGGCGAACCCGACGCGTGGCCGCCATTTAATCCACCGGCTGCGCTCGACGGCGACGGGAACGATGAGGACGTGGCCATGAACGACGACAATTTCAGTACTTCTATGGACGCGGCGTCGCCCCCAGTCCCTGCATCGGATCCGAGCGATACGACCCTCCCCTTTTCCTGGACCTTGCCGCAACGCATCTCGTTCCAGTCCAGCACCTCACTCGAATGGGCCGCCCCGGTCCCACCCACGTCCGCACTCGGATGCAGCGCAACGACACTCGACTCGTTCACCCTCTTCCAACACTCTTCCCCCCTCATCACCGACCCACCCGCTGTTCGATTCGACGCGCTGCTCTACCACTACCGGCACCCGGACGAGGACCTCTCCCCTGCGTCACGCGCGGTGCGGATCAAGCAGACCGACCGCGACGAAATTGCGCACGCGCAACGTTCAGCGACCCGGTGGCAAGCAGCGTTCGCGCACGCGGTCGCGCTCGTGCAGAATGGCGACGTGCCGTACATGTACTTTATCCACCGTAACCACTTCACGGCCGTGGTTTTACCGGACCGCGCAATTGTGACTGGGTGCACGCGCGGATTGCGCGCACAGCTTGCAGCGCGCGAGATTACGGTGGAGACGGTCGATCGCGGTACCGCGCGGGATGCGGCGGGGGACGAGAAGCCCAAGCGCGTGGTCCCGCTTGGGAGCGTCGTGCCCAGGACTGGCGACAGTGATGATGATGACGACGACATGGACGATTTGCCGTGGGATAATGGCACAGGCGCGCTCAGTGGCGCGGCGGCGGACGTGGCGCCGATCCGGACCGTGGCTACGGCGCATTTACGCGAGCAGGCGTACCCAACGGTTGTGGTCCCGCGCGACGCGCGAGGCAAGTTTGTTGCGTTTCTCGGCAAGTTTTTGGAGTGGAACGCGAGCAGTGCGCGGGTGCTGGATCCGTCGTTGCCCGTGTTGGTCGCGCCGCGGCCGTTCTTGCATGCGAGTTTGCACAAGGCGCAGGTGCGTTTGTCTGTGGAGCGCTCAAGTCTAGATCCCGAACTGACTGTAGAAAATTTGACGGGTGGACACGATTAGATGACGCGCACCGGGACGGTCAGTAGCGTGCACGGCGCCGCGTCGCGCATCCAAGTGGAAGGGTGGGTTCTGCCGCCGCAAATGCAGGAGCTGGTCACGCTCGTTCGTGAGCACAATCCGGACGCGCGCGTCCAGGTCGTGCCGGATACGCACGTCGTCTTCCCCGCCCACGCGGCGCTGGGTCCGCCACGTTGAAATCCAATATACCACTTCAGCATTGCACGGCGCAAAAGTGTGCAAATTTTGTGAGTTGCCTGATCAGTGTGGAAAATCAAGCTCGCCGAGAATTGATGTCAAACTCGTCCTTTCACAGGTACACAACAAGTGTCATCGCTGCACCAGAAACGTATGGACGCGCTAACAGGGGCATAACGTCGTCTTCTCAACACCCCCAAAAAGAAAAGGAAAAACAAATCAAACCCCGGTCAAGTTGGCGCAGCTCGGATGTGGCCGAGGCCATTCAAGAACTTATTTGAGAACCCAGCTGCATTCTGACCATGTATTGGAACGGGATCTGTATGATGCTTACCCTTCCAGATCGCCGTTCCATTCGCCTTGGTTGAGACAGTACAGTGATCTTTTTGGAGAGTTCACCTCCACAGCTTGTGAGTTTGTAAAAACCTGGAATAGGCCTCCAGTCAAGACAGGCGCGGATGGGAGCGGGCAAAGCCCTCAAGATTTCCAGTCCATTGGATAGCCTAGTAGCATTCGAACCAGAGACTGAACCACATGACAATCGTGACAACGTTGCGCCTTGACAGACCACGGCGACACGCGAACTTGCATCGGAGGCTCAAACAACCTGTTTGATTGAATCTCTGGTTTGGGAATGAGATGAGAAAGCAAACAAAAAGACAGGCCCGGTCAAGTATGCGCAGCTGGGGAGCGGGCCGAAGCCCTGTTCAAGATGAAAAGTCTGGAGAACCTAGCCACATTCGGACCTGGAATCGATCCGCGGCCCTGGTGAACAGGAGCGGACGGGAGAGACCACAGAACTAACCGAACTTAGACTTCAACTGGCCCAATGTCTTTATCTTAATTGTTTGTTTGATTTTTACGCGTGAATGCAGTCACGCGGCGACGGCGTCGTGATGCCAGCGGTGGTCGCCGGTCCGGGCCTTTCCTTTTCATCCAGGCCCTGCCTGCGCTGGTCCACACCTTTCTCCCGATTCTCTCTCTCCACGGTTGACGCCGAATCAATCTTGGACTTGGACCACGACGACCAGAACAACCTGAAACAACCTCGAGCAACGTATGTGCGCCGCACGCTGCACGACGATGAACCACGAAATGGAACCGCGAAATGGAGCCAAGCCCGGGCCTGAACCGCGTGCGCGCCGCTGAACCGATTGGACCGGAACGACGGGGTACGCGCGGGGACCCTGACGCTCAAATTACGGTGAAGTCGGCGTGCCGGTCCAGGTCGCGTGCGCCGCGAACTCGCGAAAATCAACTTGTCGCTGCCAGCCACAACGCGTCGTTGGACTGATCCCCCGACACGGCGTCGCCACTCGAAAGTAGACCATCATGTCGGCGGTGCAGCAAATCGCGCGAATTACCAAGTACACGGCGACGACGACAGGTCGTGACAAGGTCTACCGGTTCATTCAGTACTTTTCGCGGTTCCTTGCGTTCCGGCTGCTCGCTGCCGACCCCAAGGGCAACAAGGAGCTCGCAAGCAAGATCACCAAGCTCGTCAAGCACCTGAGTCTGAGTCGCAAGCGTACGTTAGATCGGATCGGATCGTCGCGTGGATCGCGGGCTTAGTGAGCGGTATTGCTGACGCTGACGGTGTGGGGGGTTGCTGATAGTCATGCGCATCGGCCGCCCGCTCGAGTACTTCCTCAACATTATGAACGGCATCGCGACGCAAAAGGACGAGTTTATCAAGTACGTTTTCTGCTTTTGTGATTCGCGCGCTCTGTGCGCGTGTGCGTGCTGCGATCGAGGTTTGCTCATCGTTCTCGACCTTGTCCACCGTGCGTTTTATAGGTACTGCTTGATCGGCAAGAACGCGGCGCTGTCGGTCTGGATGGTGTTTGATTTCCTGGCGTGGGCGCAGGGCGTCGGCCTCTGGAAGAGCAAGAACCCGGAACTTCTGTCGCTTCGCACGAACCGGTTCTGGATCACGGGCCTGATTTTCGGCCTCATGAGCACCTGGTACCAGATCACGGGCGTCCTGAAGCGGCATCTCGCCCTGCAAAAGGTCAAGGCGCAGAACAAGCTCACGGCCGAGGACACGTTGGCCGAGGAGAAGGCGGTTCACGCGTACGTTGTTTCCCGTTCGTAGCCGCAGATGTTCCCCGCCTTTGGTGCTGTTTCTTATCGCACCGATTTCGTCTGTAGCGCGAGCAAGAAGCTGGCGCGGCAAGTGTTCCAGGAATCGCTCGACATTCTCGTGCCGGCGCGCGGGCTCAAGTGGGTGACGCTGTCAGACGGGTTCATTGGCCTGTCGGGCGCGCTCACGTCGCTCATGGGCGCCGAGTCGCAGTGGAAGAAGGTACATGGTGGCAAGTGAGCGCGGTATAGGAGTTGGCGCTCTTTTTGATCCTTTGCTGCTCGTTTTTCGATTCCTGTTATTGTGGACTGCTGGTGGCCTGCCCGTCTTGGAGGCCAAGATATTTTGCACGCTAAAAGACGCTTTGTTGCGGGCCCTTGCAAAGCAGGGCTCGAGTTTCCATTTAATTTTTCGAGGAGAGTAGAAGCGTTACGGGACAGGAACTGACTTTGTCACGGGGTCGCGTCGACGCTGTGAACCTCTGCCCAACTCGTCGCTCTTGCCCGTACTTGCCGCCAGCCTTGTCGCTCCCGACGACGTTGTCGCTCTCCACCCGCCCAGACTCGCTGCATTGTGCTCTTTGCGCCGCGTTCGGACCACCCAGCAGCCGGCTGCAGCACCCGTGTCACCGATCCGATCAGCTCCCCCCAACACCAATCTCGATCCTCCTCGCTGGCCCGGACCGCCATAGAGCCATAGAACTGCTGCCGTGGGTCGGTACGCACGGCCATAGACCAAGCTAGACCCCAATTCGAGCGCTGCAACCATGCTCTCTTCGAACCACGACGTCCACCCGGCCGCAGCCGAAGTACCGGGGCCCGCGATGCCGCTCATGTTGACCAAGCACGCCTTCCATGCGCGCGACGGCACCGACGAGCTCACGGTCCCGGCGCGCGCCATTGTCTCGATGACGCCGCCGCCCAAGATCGAAGAGCCCAGCACCGACTACGCGGCCGATGCGTTCTGGGTCCACATTGCGTTTCGCGGCGAGCAAGGGTTCGTTCCGCGCCATTTGCTCACGCCGCTCGACAAGACCGTGCTCGGCAAGTCGCCGTGCGCGAGCAGCGAGAGCTTGAACGCTCCTGCGCCCGAGCGCCCGAAGTCTCAGTCGCGGTCGCGGTCCAGGTCGCGCGCACGGCACGCGGTCCCGGCGAGCCCGTCGAAACGGTCGCCGGTCAAGCCGTCGGCGCTTTCCGGGCGCGTGTCGCCGACCCGGCGCGTTTCGCGTGCACGCCGTAGTATGCCGTCGTTTTTGTCCACCTCGAAGCGCGGTGCGTTCTCGTCTTCGTTATTGCATGGTCGATTGGCAAGTTGCTGACCCCCACTCTGCACGGCAGCAACGAAATCCAAGCTCTCGCAGCAACTGACCCAGATTGCCACCATACCAGCTGCTCCGGCATCGCAGTCGGCAACCTCCCCACTGTCCACGCAGGGCGCGATTCAGCTGACGCTGCACCGCGTCGACCATTTCCCGTACTTGACGCCCGACGCGCAACTTGACCCGGACCGCGCGCAGGCGCAGTGGATCCGATCGGCGGTGCGGGTATCGCTGCTCCGCGCGGGTCAAGTCGTTGGCAATGTTCACGTCGCCACGGCATATCCTGAGTCACCGCTGCACAAGTGCCGCACCTGGCGATTCACGGAAAAAGTGCGGCCCGTGGACAGGGATTCGATCTCTGAACGGCAACTCACGCTTCTTTCTTGTGCATTAGTCGCATTTGTTTGGATCCGGCGAAAAGTACGACGACAACCGGCTGGTTGTGCGGTTCGACCCAACCGAGTTTGAAACGTCGGTCGTGTTTGAACTCGTGCACACGATTCGCATCCCACCGGCCGCTCCGGGCCTGCCAGCGGTGCGACGAGGTGCGCTCCACAGCACATTTCCACCCGACCGTCGATCCGATTCTCATTCCGCCGTTCCAAAATAGACGTGTCCGCCGGATGGACCGCGCTCAACCTGTTCAACAGCGCCGGCACCCCGCTCGCGCAGCAGCGGTACACGCTCACCGTGCGCGACCAGCGGCCGTGCGACAAGGACTCAATGCCGCAAACCCCCACGACTCCAGGCGATGGGAAACACCCGACGTCCCTGATCGTCGGCGTCACGGCCGTTCCTAAGAAGTGGCACGCCACGACACTTAGCCTGCCACCGCGCGTCGTGTGCGCGCTCGATTCGGTCTCGCTCGCCGCCCACTATTGCCACGTCCTGGCTGCGGCCGCAGTCGACGCACGCACGCGGCCTGCGGCCGACTACGTCCAATCGGACCCGATCTTGGCATGGCTCGGGCCGGCGCTCGACGATCTGGACCATGCCCGTGCACTGGCGGTCGCGTGGCGCGCGGAGCGGAAGCGGATTCCGGTGGCGATCAGGCATGACTTGGATGCTGCGCAGAAGTGGGTACGGCGGCTCGTCGTCGCGTGGCATTGCGTGCAGGGCGATTTGGCGAGGGTGCAGCTGGGTGCGGATGGCAAGGTGCGTGTATTTTTGCTTCCCATTGTCGCGATAGGGAAGGCAAGTGTGGCTCACAGTTTTTCCTCGAGTAGGAGCCCAAGCCGGTGACAGCGCCGAACGATGCGGTGGCCGCCCTCAACAAGCCCATGGCCACGACGCAGTACACGCCGTTCACGACGGCCGAACTGAAGTACTGGCTCCCGCCTGAAGCGGCGAACTCCTAAAGCAATACATACCACGATTTCCTTCTGGCTGCTGATGTCCATCTGCGATCGGTGCAACGCGAAAGGAAGCAAAAGAAACACCACGTGTAAACCAGCGCGCCTCGGCCAAAAAAAGTGTCGGACCCCGGTCAAGTTGCGCGTGGATGGGGCGGAGAAGTCCCGGTGCGGGCATCGGTTTGGTTCATAGCCCATCCACTTTGGACCAGGGATAGAAACGGCGCCGTCCTCGACGGGCATTTAAGGATTTTCCACCACTTGGGCGACTGGGGCCCGGCGTGAGTCTTGATATGAGTCGCACAGGGGACGTGTTTGCGGCTGGGGTCAGAAGCGAACACGGTCCGCGTCTTTGGTGTCCAGAGCTGCTTGAAGGATCGCGAATGTCGGACTCGATTCATGTTTTATGACAGTAGACACCAAGATAACGCTGTGGTTTTTTCTCTCCACTATGAACCAGCGCGTGATTTTCCCACGCACGAGAGCTGAGGTTGATGTTGATCGGCCGTTGATCGCAGTCTGGCGAACGAATTGCGATCTGACGTTCTCTCTCCAAACCGGCTTCCTCTTGCCCCTGCCCACCCACAATACATATCCATCATCAGTCCGCGTGTATGATGAAATAACGTGATGTTGCGAGTGCAGCACCCCCCCCCCCCCCCCCCCAAAAAAATTAAAAAAAAAATAAGTGCCTGAAATAAAGTCTGCTCCCACCCTCAACCCCTCACCCGCCAGCATGGTGCGGGTGTCATACCGTGGCACCGCCCCCACCGCCACCACTGGCGACTAATTGCGCGGGAGATCGTGTTGTCATGGCAACGGGTGCGGCGCCCGAGTACACTTCAGCAGATCGCAAGACTTTTGCGGACGCGGCAACGGTCCCCTTGGCCGGGAGCGCCTTGGTAGCCACGGCGGTTGCGTCGGATGCCGGCGATGCGGCCACGGTCGCGAGCGACATGGCGGCCGCGTCGCCGACACGGCCGTACCGTTGCCGTTGGCGGCGGCGGTAGAGGAAGATGAGTCCGCGGAACGCGAGGACCCACGGGACCATGAGCAGGGCGGTCGCGATGCAAATGCCCCAATCGTAGGCGTTGAGCGGGATCGTGCCCATGAAGACGCCGGCAAACTGCACGGCGGCGACTTGGATCACGAGAATAATCGTGAGCATGGTCGGAAACAGCGAGTTGGCCCAGAAGCCCGAGAAGATGTTGAGTTCGTGGTCGAGTTGCCGCGCGAGCACTTCGTTGACGACTTGCATCAACACAAACGCCGTGAAGACGATCGTGTGGATCCAAATGGTCTCCTTGCCGACGCCGTGGTCCGCGACCGTGTAGGTGATCAGCGCCGGGCCCTTGAAGAGCAGCACGAGCAGCGCAATCATCTGGTAGACGGTGATGATGGGAATGTACTGGCGCATCGACGGCGTCAAGATCGACTCGTGCCGCGAGTGAGGGCGCTCCTTCAAGATATCGGCGCTCGGCACGTCGCTGGCCAGCCCGAGCGCACCAAACGTGTCCATGATCAGGTTCACCCACAGCAACTGCACGGGGTTCAGCGGCGACTCGTCTTGCGTGAGCGACCCGACAATCGTGATTCCGACGGCGACCAGGTTCACCGACAGCTGAAACTGCAAGAACTTGCGCACGGCGCTGAGCACGTTGCGGCCCCACTTGATCGACTGCACAATCGAGATGAAATTGTCATCCAGGAGGATGATATCGCTCGCGTTCATGGAGATTTGCGTGCCGGAAATGCCCATGGCAAACCCGACATCGGCCTCCTTGAGCGCCGGCGCGTCGTTGGTACCGTCGCCCGTCACGGCCACGACCTCGCCCATTTGCTTGAGCAGATTCACGAGCACGTACTTGTCGGCGGGCGAACTGCGGGCCAGCACTTGCAGTTTCGGGATCACAGCCTTCTTGTCGGCATCGGATAGCGCACGGAAGACGGGGCCCTCCATGGCAATCCCGTGGTCCGACAAGATATGACACTCGCGCGCAATCTTGCACGCCGTCAGGATATTGTCACCGGTCACCATGCGCACGAAAATCCCGGCGTCCTGGCACGTGCGCACGGCCTCGGGTACGCCCGACCGCACGGGGTCCTTGATCCCAACGAGCCCAACAAACGTCAAGTCGCGTTCCGGGTCGTCGCGTTCCGGCCGCGTCAGCGGGCGCTCAAAGTCGCGGAACGCGATCGCGATCGTGCGCAGACCCTGCGACGCCCAGTCCTTGATGACGAGCGCAATTTGCGCGCGGTCGTCGTCGCCGAGCGGAAGGACGCACGACGCGTCCGACGCCAGCTGCGATGTGCACAATTTGAGCACCATTTCGGGCGCGCCCTTGGTGTACAGCCGGAAGAGCGGCGGCGGGTCCTGACCGGCAATCGCGGCTTGCGGCTCGCACAGCGTCGACATGCGCTTGCGGTCGGACGTGAACAGGTACTCGCCGTTCTCGACCTTGCGCACGGCCGCGCGAATCGGCTCGTAGCCGTACCCGAGCCGGTCGGCCCAGACGAGCAACGCGCCCTCGGTTGCAGACCCAACGAATTTCGGCAGTTGTTCGTTGGCCACGTAATTGA
>GG745331.1:1058585-1132049 GCA_000151295.1 Allomyces macrogynus ATCC 38327
CAACCGCGTGCAGCTGCTCCACCGCGACCCGGAACTCGGACCGTCCGAGGCCGATTCGGACTACATCAACGCGTCGTATATCCGTGTCAACTCCTCCGTCTTGCCAGCGGCCATCGACCACCCGGACCCGTGCCCGATGTTTCTCGCCACGCATGCGCCGCTTCCGCACACGACGCGCGATTTCTGGGCCATGGGCCGCGACCAAGAGTGTCCCGTGATCGTGAACCTGGCCGCGGCCATGGACCACTCACGCGGGTCGGCGCACGGGTATTGGCCCGAAAACATCGAGACGCCGCTCGTTTACGTCGTCGAGGGCGGCCGTGAGCTTGAGGTGCAACTCGTGTCCGAAGCTGTCGCGATCGTTTCGGACGGCATCGATGACCCGCCTCCGTCCGTGACGTTACGGCGGTTGCGCGTCTCGACCACGCCACCAGGCCGCTCAATCGACGTCGCGCACGTGTCAGTCGAAGGGTGGGAGGACGGGAACATTCCTTCGGTCGACTCGGCGCTCGCCGTCGTGCGGCTCCTGCGCGACGAACTCGATGTGGCGCGTGCGCGTGGGAACCAGCCCGACCCGCTCCCCGCTGGGTGGGCCGAGTGTAGTGTCGGCCCACCGTGCCCGCCGGTCGTCGTGCACTGTTCGGCTGGGTGTGGGCGCACTGGCACTTTTGTCGCCGTCTATGCGCTCGCCGTGAGGTGGCTCGACTTGACCCGGCCGCTCCCGAAAGTGATCCTGCCCGTGGAGACTGACCCTGTCCCACCACTTGTGCGGCACTTGCGCGAACAGCGAATGATGATGGTGCAGACCCACACGCAGTTCATGTTCCTCTACGAGGTGCTCGTCTCGTGGGCGACGCTCGGGTACAATCCGATCGTGCCGCAGTTCTCGATCACGGTGCCGCCCGTCGAGGAGGTCGGCGTCGAGGAGGAGGGGACGGCTGCAGAGATGCTCGAATCCGAGTGTGCGGCGGCGGCAGCTCTGCCAAGTCCGCCACTCGCACCGTCGCGGCTCTCGCTGTCGCGGCTCTCGCCCGTGGCCGACCCGCTCGCGTCGCCCGCGTTCTCGTCGACCAGTTCGGCGCCGACATCGTCGCTGATCTCGCCGCCGGCATCGCCGCCCCCGCCTCCTACTGCGGCGATTCGTGGGCCCTCACCCATCGGCAGCCACTCATCCGTCCGCGGTCCCTCGCCCATCCGCGTCCCATCACCCATCCGCGGCCCGTCACCTATCCGCGGCCCTTCCCCCACATCCATCCGCGGCCCTTCACCCACGTCCACGCGCACCTCCCTGCCGCGCCCCATGACCGCACCGCGTCCCGCGGCACTCGCGCCACTGCGCCGTATCTCGTCCGAGTCGGTCGCAGCCACGCCTCTCGGATCCATTTCCGCAGCCCCGATGCTGCAGCTTGAGGTGATTGATCCGACGCCCGTGCCCAATGCGCAGCCGGAACGGTACCCGGCGCTCGTGTCGACGGTCGGGCCGACACCGCCGCCGCTGACGGTGCCGCGGCTTGCGACGCACCATCGGCGCCACCACGCGCGTGGGTGCTGGAGCCCAGGAGCTTGGTCGAGGATTCGGTTGGCGCTATGTTTGCCATTTTCGCGGTACCGGTAAGAGCGCGCGCCGAAAGAGCGCGACGACTAGACAGGTTTATAAATACATGGCACCAAGGATTCCCCGCTGTGTGGAAATAGAGGAGGGAGAGGAGGGTTGGATGAGGTGTGATTCCTGGGATTGGAGATGAAGGTTCGAGTTTGCTTCTTGGCCGTGATCAAAGTGCGATCGCGCGTGCAACATCAACCGACAACTAGGACCACCATCAACAACAACAGCTTGCTTGCTCACCATCCTCCAAGCGCAACCTCTCCGCGACCAACACCACGGCCCGCGACTCCCCGCACCGCACTGAGCACCGCGCGCCCACACCGTCTGCGCGCTATCCGCCTGCCATCTCCCCATTCCCGACCAACAACCGCCAACCCACCTACCATGTCGGCCGCCGCCAAAGTGACCCTTGCCGGGTCAATTCTCTTCACGATCGCGTCCGTCAGCGCCGTGCACTGGCAGCACATCAAGGAGCGCGAGGTATACATTTGCTCGTGCGCACTTTCCTCGCACCCCCGCATCTCACTGACCCGTTTCGTGCCGATGCTAGCGCATGCATGAGGGCGTTCTCCGCGACGAGGAGCGGCTCGCGGCCAAGCAGCGGCAGGATGAGAACGCGCGCGACCTGGCCGCGCAGCAGGCGCTCGAGCGCGAGTTGCGCGCGCAGCAGGAGATGGAGTCCGACACGACGACGATCCCGACCGCCGCGATCAACGCGCCCATGGTCATTGCGACGCCGACGAGTGACCCGAGCGCGCCAGAAAGCAGCGCATCTGGCCGGTCGTGGTGGAAGTTTTGGTAGGCGCGGGCGCGAGGGCGCGAAATTCGCACGCGGTACATAACAGGCAATGGGGATTTGGATTATTTCCAAGCGGTAGCACATGAATAAATAGGAACCAATCAACGAAAAGAACGACCACCAACGCGACGATCACCGTCCAGCGCGTGCGCCCACGGCAACGCGTGTCAAGCTGGTGGAGAAGAAAGAGCAAAGGAAGCAAGCGAAAAGACGGTCACAAAGAGATTGGCAGGAGGGGCAAACAAAATCGGATCCCCGGCCGAGCAGGGTCCAGTTCGTGACAGCGGCCGCGCCTAAGTCTCGGCGTCGGTCTAAAGCACAGAGGGTGGGGATCTCGGGTAAGGTAGAGGGGGGAAGCGAGAGGGGGGAGGGGGGGGGGGGGGTAAAAAACGAATAAATAGTGAGGGGGGCAGCGACAGGCACTTACGACAATGACGACAGATACTCCTAGTCGGCTTGGTTCGAAGACGGCGGCACTCCGGCACGCGGTGGGACAATGCTTGACTGCCCGCGCAGCTGCAGCTTGGGCAGCCGGCTCAGCAGCGGCGACATGCTACCGGGCATCGACGCGGCCGCGAGCATTGGCGAGGACGTGTAGGACGGCGGCTGCGCCGCGAGCCCAAACCCACCCGTCGACGCGACCCCCTTAGGCGACCCGAGCAGCGACGCTGGTCGCGGCATGGGGCTTCCGGCCGAGAACGACGGCCGCGGAAGACTCGAGGGCGGCGGCATCGCGGCGGTCGGCGAGGTCGGTGCGGACGTGGTCGCGGGCGTCGACATGCCCGAAACCATGGCGCTGTCGAAAATGGCAGTGATCGCCGACGCGTCGGACCGCAGCGAGACCATACTTGGGGGGCGACTGGCCGTCGTCGACCCGAGCGCCGAGTCGGGCGATGAGGATCTCAGCGACATGTGGCTCGTTGGGCGGCGCATGCCAGAGTCGAACATGGACGGCTTGGGAATCTGCGACGGCGGTTGCTGCTGCTCGTCCTGCTGCGGTGTCTGGACCATGCTCGTGCGGTTCGATGTAGTCGGCGCGGTCGGCGGCCGCGGCGGGATCACTAACTCGCCACCGCATAGCATGAGCTGGGTCCTCCTTACGGCGACTCGCGAGCGTACTGGTCCCGTTGGCCGCACCGTCCGCGCCACCTTCCATGTCCACGTCCATGTCGTCGTCGGGCAACGACTAGAGGTCGTCGTCGTCGTCATTAGCCATGGCCAAGATATCCGCGCGCGAGAGCGGCAGCGGAATCGACTCGGGCGCGGGCCCCAAGTACCGGCGCTTTTCTGGCATCGGCACGTCGGTCACATCGCGCAGCCGCTTGCGCACGAGCGTCGTGGTACTCGCCTCGAGGTCCGTGACCTTCTGCGTGGCCAGATCGACGAGCTGCTGCCCATTCGCGACCAAACTATGCGCATCGTGCTTCCACCACGTCGCGTCCTTCAAGAACCCGTCGCGCGTGAGCGTCATCGACTCGCGCAGAGTGCCCACACTGGCCTGCACGACCTGCGCGACATTGCGCACATTGCGCTTGGCGTTATCCACATGGTCGCGCAACTGGCTCGCGCCCTGGGCCAAATTCTGCTCAATCAGCGCCGCGTGCTGGCCCGTTGTGAGCTGCATCTCGCGTACGTGCGCGTCGGTCGCAGCGCGAATCCGCTCGAGCCGCTGGTCCTCGCGCTCCACGTGCAGCGCGACGCGCGACTTGTGGTCGGCCAGTGACCGGCGCGCCGTTTCCATGGCGACCTGCGCCTGGACCGTCTGCGTGGACGTCGCATCGTGCAATTCGGCGACGCGCCGCGCAGCCCCGTGCTGGAAATCCTGCACGTCCGACTCGACACGGCGCAAGGCATCGACCGAGGCATTCGTCGACACGGTCCACGCGCCCATGCGGTCCTCGACAAACCGGTTGACGAGGTTCGCGACCTGCGCGACCAAGTCGGCGCGCATCGCCTCGGTCTGTTCCTTTTCGCGGCGCAGCGTCGCGTGCGCCGTCTGCATGGTCGTCTGCAGTGCCGCGACCGAGGCCTCGCGGAACTGCGCGACGTGCTGTGTGAGATCGCGCAGTCGCGCCTGCTGCGCGCCGAAATGGCCCGCGAGGTGACTGAACACGTCGGTCAATTCCGTGGCCAGCGCGTCGTTCCAGGTGCGCGCGAGTTCGGCAAATGCGCGCATCTGTTCGGCCATATCGCCCACCCATTCGGTGATTTGCCGGCGGTGCGCGTCGGTCACCTTGGCAAGGTCCGTCTTGAGCGTGGCCAAGTGCGCCTTGACGTCGCCGAGGTGCGCGGTGCCGTGGTGCGTGTACTCATCGACTTTGGTCTCGATCTGGTCGAGCAGAGACCCGACGCGCGCACCAAACTCGTCGTACTTGGCGCAGGTGCGGTCGCATGAGTCCTGGCAATCGGTCGTGAACGCATCGATCTTGTCGTGGATCGACACGCCAAGCTTGCTCTGCGCGGCTTCAAACTGCGCGAGTTTCTGGTGCAGTGCCGCGAGTTCCGCGACCAGTGTCGCGTGGTGCTCGCGCGTCGCGCCATTGTTGTTGGCCACGGCCGACCGCGCCGTATCGAGCGACTCGTGCAAACCCTGCACGTCGGCGGCCGCCGACTCGATGGTCGTCGCCATGCCGACAATCAAATCGCGCAGCGTCGCCTCGCGCTGCGACACAGCACAGAGCACATGGCGATCCTCTTGCGTGCGCTGCTGCAAGGCGTCCACCTGCGCGTTCCGTTCGGTCAACTGCGCGCGCAACGCTGCGTACGCGGCCTTGATCTCATCCAATCGACGGGCCGTCGCCGCATGCTGGTCCTGCGACGCGCGCACCTGTTCCTCGAGGTCTTCGCGGTCGGCGCGCATGCGTTCCTCGAGCTCCTCCTTTTCGACGCGCGCGGCGTCTTGCTGCGCCTTGGCGCCGTCGGCCGCAGCGACAAGTTCCTCGTACCGCTCAGACGTCAGGTAGACGCCGTTCTTTTCACGCGCGGCCTGCAAGTCGGCCTGCAAGCGTGCGATTTCCTCGGCGTAGGACGAGATGAGCACGCGTTTCATGACGCGCTGGTTGACTTCGGGCTTGTTGCGGATGTTTTTCGCGCGGTGCACGTAGTCGATGGTCGATTGCGATTCTTCGAGGTTGCACCGGGCCGGGGAGACGGTCGCTATGATGCATGTCTTGGTGCGGCCGCCGAGCGAGTCCTGCAGGAGGCGCGTAAGCTAGAAATTGGAACGGTCGGTCATTCATGGTTCGAGACAGGAAGGGAAGAGAATCGAGTGTAACCGCGTACCTTGGACTCGCGGTACGGAATATGGCACGACTTCTCGACGAGCGCATTGATGACGCGCCCGAGCGTGAGCAGCGACTGGTTGATCATGCCGGCCTCGCGCGCGCGCTTATCCTGCGCCCCGGACCGGCCAATATTCTCGGACCCGGCCAAGTCGACGAGATTGAGCTTCCCCGTGCGCACGAGATCGATTCCTTCGGGCGACGTGTCGCGCGTGACGACCGAGACGGTACAGACGCAATGCGACCGCGACGAGTTTTGGTTCAGTTTGGTCGCAGCAATCTGGCGTTTTTCGTTGGCCTCGCGCAGAACGCGGTGCACGTCGGCGGGGCTCTTGACGTAGACTTCCTGCACGCCCTGCAGGTTGACGACTTGCTTTTGCTCGTAGAGCCGGATCTTGGGCAAGTCGTCGCCAGGGGCGAGCAGGTCGCGCAGTTCCTCATTGTAGAGCTCGATGCACGAGACTTTGACCGTCGACTCGCCGGACGCCATGTCGAGCAGTTCGAAGAGGTTGAAGAGCGCGCGCGGGATCATGCCGGCGTGCTCCGTCAGCTGGCCGTCGACTTCTTGCAGCGAGCCCTCCATCGTGTAGGTCTTGCCGGTGCCCGTCTGGCCTATTATTGTCGAGCATCGCGCGCGGCGTCAGATCAAGTGGGCACAGGCGAAAACATGACGAAAGACCAAGGAATACGAACCGTAGGCAAAGACAGTGCAGTTGTAGCCAGCGAGAACCTATCGACATGCAATACCATGCAGGTGGCGTCGGAGCGGAGCGTCAGTCGCTATATACGGCAAGTCGAACCCACACCGTGCCGTTGCGCGTGTGCGTGTGTGCGCGTGGCAGCCATGTCCTGGATATTCGTCAAAGAGAATTCCGGGCCAAAAAGGAACCCAAAAATCCCACACACCAAACCAGAGAGGGCAACTTGTCCGCAACGCAAACGCAAAAACGCACCTCTTCGAGCATGGGCGCGACGACATCAGCGTAGACGTCCTGTTGCGACGCCTCGGGCGAGAAGACGCGGTCGAACGTGTAGGTCTTGGTCGTGTTGCGGTCGCCTGTGCGGTCGGCGAGCCGGATCTGCAGCTCCTTGGCGCGCGCCGAGTTGAAGGCGAGCACGGGCGGCGAGTTGTCCTTGATTTCGCGGTCGTTGCGCGGCCTAGCGATTAGGCAAACGGGTGGGGGCGGGGATCAGCGCGGGTTGGCGGCGATGCACGGAAATGGCGAGCGGGAGAGCGCATGCGCACCGGCACCGGACCACAACTTGGATGTTGGCCTCGGCCGAGGGCGGAGGCATGGTTGCGGGCGGGCAGGTACTGGTTGGCAAGCGGGGCGGGAAGGGATCGCAGCGAGATGGGTGGCTCGACGGGCCGCGTTGGGTCTGGCCGCGTTGGGTCTGGCCGGTTGGCGGGCAGGCACTCGTGCGGGGTCAAGTCGGGTCGGATCCGAGGCAGCGGGCCGGGATGCAGTTGACGGATCAGATGGGCAGACAAGGGTCGTCGGCGGTGCGGGCGCGGGCGGGGGGCCAAGGGCAGTGCAGCAGCGAAGCGGAAACAAGGCCGATGGCGCGTGGGCAGCGCATGAACGTCAGCGGAGGGTGCAGCAGCCGGCGAATGCGCGGGTAGGGACACGGCTCGGGGCGGGGCGAGCAGTGTCGGGGGGTTGCAGCGGCGTCGAAGGGCGCGACGGGGAGGATTGGTCCACGGCGAGCACGGCCGCGCTGGTGTCGGTGGTCAGCCAGGCCGGAGGTGGTGGTGGTGCGGTGGTGGTGCGGTGTGGTGGTGCCCGAGCAGCACTGCGGCGGCACCGTCGGGCGGTCGGGGGCTGGGCGAGAGCGCCACGTGACCGCGCACCAGCCCTTCCCCGCACCGCACGTGCGTGGCGCAGCGACGCAACAGGCAGCTGCTGCCTAAACCTTCGCCTGGCTTGTCACCGCGTGCTCGTTGACGCACGGCCGCTCCCTCAACCACGGCCGACGCTTTATTCCTCATCCACCACGGAGGCCTCGCCCACAGCACTCCCATTCGCAGTCGCGCGATGATGCCCAAATAGCCGAAACCACGCGCGCGTGTTCCCGCTCCCACTGCCCACGCCCACGGCGCGCACCAGCGCCATCACGTCGTCCTCCCCTTGCCCCTCAGCAAACCACGCCGTCCACTGCGCGATCTGCGTGGGGCGAAGCGCCAGGTCCGACGCGTCGGCTGTGCCCATGAACATCAGATGCTTCTTGATGCACGTGTGCGGGAACAGCAGGTACCGGTAAGGCGCAAAAGCAAAGTACATTTGCACAGGGAGCGCTGGGCGCGTCGCGATTCGACCCGAACGCGAAGGTGCCACGGTGGTGGTGGTGGCAGGGACGAGTTTCGGGACGAGACCGACGCGGGGGGACGCGTAGATGGGTGGGGTTGGTGGGTCGAGCTGAGGCAGAGTGGTGGAGAACGTAGGGCGAGGTGCGGCAGAACGGTTCCTGTTCGAGGGTGTTGCAATCGCGGGCGGGGAAAGGGAAGCGCTTGATGAGCGCAGCCGCTTGGGTCGTGGCTCGTAGTCGAGATCGGGTGCTGCCGTGTCTGCTCTGCGCTTCTTGGCGCTGGCAAAGTACGGCGACGTCCTTTGCGGTTGCTGCTGCTCGATCGTCGCGTCAGCGGCCCGCAAAGGTGTCGCTTCATTCTCGCGTCCCTCGTCTTGCGGCGACCCCGTAATGGCGGCAAGCATCTCATCCACCCGGTTCCGCGGTATCAGCGCGAGAAACGGCGCCAAAATCGGATCCGACGAGTCGAACGGGTCGGCGTCGAGGTGCGGCAACAGCTCCTGCACTTCCTTGACACGCGACACGCCGAAAATCGCGAAAATGGCGTCGACACACCTCGACGGTCCACGAATGTGCTCGCCGTCTTGGGTGAGCAGACCGCGGATTAAGATGCCGCCCTTTTGCGCTGGAGAAATGCCGAACGTCACGTCGAGCCCCTTGCGCGACCCGCCCGACGGGTGCCAGTACCATTTGGCCGTGTCGTTGGTGATGGGCGTACGGCGCGCAAATGGGTCCGGGTGCGCAGCCGTCGTCAGGTAGAATTCGAGCTCGGTGATGGAAAAGAAGCGCGGCGCTATTTGTGGGTGACGAGGAATAAGCACCAAGCTGGCCATTGATGCGATATCATGACACGAAACGCACTCGACGTGGCATCCTTCATCGCAACCAAGACAAAGTCGTGCATCATCGACGCGGCTGCAATGCCAAAGACGGCGCCGAAATCCGGATGCGGATCGACGGCCTCGTTTTGGTCTTCGGCGTAGACGACCGGGTGTAGCGTATCGCGAAACAGTTGGACGAGTGAGGTCGAGCCAGTGTCGTCGCCGAGATCAGGTTCCATCAAACGTGGAGGAGAAGCGCATGTCGACAAACTCGAGTCGGACACTGGGCTCTCCGCACGAGTCACGTCGCGTGTGCTTGCAGCCATCGCGGAAATGGTCGAGGCTGGTTGGTCCGATGTCGCGGATAATCGTTTCGCTGCTGGTGGACTTGATGAAGCGGGTCCTGCCGCTTGCTGCTGGTGTTTCTACTTGTATATCGTCGAGCTCGTCGTGCCAACGTCGTTCGCTCTGTCGTCTCTGCTGCAACCTTGCGCTGACTTGCGCGGACTTGCGCTCAAGAACGAGGGCAGGTCTGACTCACTTGTTAGCCTCCAGAAACCGTTGCCAAAAGAACGTGCTGCTTCTCATGTGTGCCACGTTTGAACGCGACAAATCTGTTGGTTCGCGTGTCCTTTTCTCTCGCGCTGATCGATCTGCGATCCCGACACAAATGATGCCGACTGAATTCAAGTCACTCTCAGCAAAGACCAGGATGGACCCGCTGCAAACCATCAAGCGACTCTGCCGCGCGAGCTGCTCAAGTGGCTCGGGTCGCTCGACTTGACTTTTCCCGTCAAGAACCCGCGGCGGTCACTCTCCAACGGTTACCTGGTCGCCGAGGTCCTGTATCGCTACTACCCGCGCGACGTGCCCATCCATGGCCTCGACACGGGCACCGGCAAGCGCAGCCGCACGAGCAACTGGGGCGTGCTTGAACGCATTTTTGCTGTATGATCTGCTGCCCATTCTGCATTTACCGTGCTCAATCATTCGGCTGAATCGTGAAACTGCTCAGAAAAAGGGCGTTCCCGTCACCAAGGACAGTATCACGAGCACAATTCAGGAGCTGCCGGGCGCCGTTGAGGAAATTCTGCAGCTGCTCTACCAGCACGTCAACCAGCGCAAGTGCGACTTTCGAATTTCTCCCCGTCAGCGCGCTCTTGGAGATGTTCTCATTCGGTTCTGCGTTTGCGCCAGTCTTCAGTTCCAACCTGTCGCCAAGGGCAGCAACTTCACGGCGGGAACGGGGCACAACGGCAACGCGCTCGATCTCGATACGCGCACACGGCATCGTGCTCGCGTCTCCGAAAGGCCCGGTTCGCACAACATTATCACGACGCCGGCCATGGTTGAGCTGCTCAGTCTCGAGGCCATCCCGCCAAGTAAAATCGTCGTATGGGACCTGTTTGTGATGACCACGGGCATCGAGGACTGGATGCTCTTGCTGCACCAGAACCCGAACTCATTGACTACGGTAGTGGTGGACAAGGTGGCTCGCAAGGTGCGCTTTTGATATCCTCTTTCGACGCACGATTAGCACAAGCTGAAACAATGAGCTGGCCGTGTAGCGCATCGAGTTTGGCATTGCGTTCAAGACCGACACCAAGCAAAGCGTCATTCACTTTCTCTCGGTTCTCTGGTCGGCGTTTCGGTTCGAGCTTCGAGTCTCGCCTTTCAGCGTCCGTATTCCCGCGTCACCTTGCCCTCTCAACATTTCGCCACTCATGCGCGTGATTCCCATCTCTAGTCGCCAAGGAGATTATCCTGCTCCTGAGCCCGATCCTCTGCTCATCGCAGCCGCAAGCGCGCGACTACATGCTGCAAGCGCTCGAATCGCTCCTCCCGCTGACGCAGCTCTCGATGCTCGAGCTTAAGCTCAGCCACTTGTCGGACGTAATGAGCAAGTTCATGACGAGCCTCGAGCTCAACCTGCTGCACTACTTCAAGCAGCACTTGCCGACCTAAATCTATGTCTACTTTCTCGCCGGGCTGCACGAGTACCACCACACCAACTTTTGGGTCCAGGAAAAGCAGTCGCTCACGGCGACACTGCTCGACACGTCGACGGCGCGGCACTCCGATCAGCCACAGCTCGAGTGCAGCCTGCTGTGCCTCGCGTCGGCGCTCGCACGGCGATCATGGTGCCATTTCACGCCCGCCACGGAAACGCTCGTGCTCGGCTTGTTGCAGACGTGCCGTCGGACAGACACACGGTGTGTCTGGCGCTGATCGCGTGCGACGTGTTGGCACTCGACATTGAATCGTCGCACGGCAATGCGCCACCGACGGGCCGGTTCTGGTGCTTTCAGGCCGTGGCGCGCGCGCCGGCCGTCTGCGATTTGGCACTCGTGCTGGCCATCTTGGATCGCTTGCTGCCGGTCGTACCGTACTACCACGAGCTCGCTGGCACGGCAGTCCGCCTGCTCGCGCAGGTTCGCGAACTCAAAGTCCTGATGGCATCGCACGTGGTCGTGCGCCCGATCCCGTTCCTGGCGCCGGTCACGATTGCGCCGCTCGCGGGTGTTTTACGTGCGCGGCCTGACCTAGTCGATGCGCTTGCTCTGGGTCTTGCAGCGGTGGTACGCTTTGATGATTGTTGGGGATCTCCAACGCGAAGAAACACTCATCCTCGCCATGGACTGCATTTCCAGGCCGATCAAATCCCCATTTCCAACCTCTCCCCACTGCTCCCGCACCTAGTCTCGCCACACCCCGACGTCAACGCCGCCGTCCTTGCGTCCGCGCACCCGGCGCTCCTTACCACGGGCACCGCCGCGGCATGGGCCTATATGAAGACGCTCGCGATGCAGGTGCACCGCGACGACACGGCTGCAACTGCAGCCCTACCGATCGCGTTCCCGGTGGCCCTACTTGCAACACTCGCATTCCACGTGCACCGCGCGCCTGCGACACCGTGGCTCGCAGGTGCCGTGGCCGATGTGCTGGCAAGTGCGAGGAACGACTCGTTTTGGGGCGCGGTGTGTGCCGAGGTCGTGGTGCGGTGGTGCGAGGCCGTCCCGCACGTGGATTTGGTGAGGTGGGGAGAAATGGCGGCGGCAGGCTTGGCGGGGGCTGCGATTTGTGTGGGTGGTGGAGGGGTGAGAGCGGTCGCGTCGCCACGCTGGGCGACGTTGGGCGGGCCTGGCGATCTGCGTGGACTCAGACTGACGGGTGAGCAGGATAGTATGGCGCACGGATGACTTGGAAAGACTTCATAAATGCAACGAATGGGTGGACTGGACTGTCGAAACAGTGGCAAAGTTGGCGGCTGGTGCAAACAGCAAGAGGGAAAAGAAACGGTGCATGAAAGGGTGGGCAAGCTGCGAGACGCGACTTGAATCAACTCACTCTCTCTCACACACTTGGGAGTTCACATCGCCTGTTCCTGTTCACGCAGCTTGACCGCATCGGCCGTGTCGACATCGACGGTAGGACCACGACCCAGCAACACGCTTTGAACCAGCACGACTCGGCGCGTTCGCTGCCCACGCTCTCCACCGTCGCGCGCAACCAACCATGGCCAGCCGCGCCCGCCAACCGCCCGACCGACAGGCCGCTCCGACCATGGCGTCAATGCCACGCTCGACCAGCCACCCTGGGCACGCCGACCCGCCACCGCTGTTCCCGTACGGTTATGGCAACGTGCACCCGGTCGCCGACGCAGAGTACCTCAAGACGTTCAACACGAGCGCGCCGCGCGACCAGGTTCGTTTTGCGAACTTCAACTTCCAAATACCCACGCGCTCCCACACACGGCGCGACTGATCAGAGCCGTGAAGGCCCCCCCTCCCCCTCCCTCTCGCGTAGATTGCCGACGAGACGCCCGTGCACCTCGCGCACCCGACGCGGCCAGAGCACGCGCACACGTACCGCACGCCTTCGTCGGTCGACCACGACCACCACGCGCCCGCCGCGCACGACCGCGTCTACGACGTGACCCCGCCCACACCTGACCGGCTCCCCGCGGCCGCACGCGCATGGGACGACCCGCACGCAAGGGTGGTCGGCCGTGCGCTCCCGACGCTGCGTGAATCGCGCGACTCGCCGCTCGCGCGCAGCGGGATCGTGCTCCCGCGGACCAACCCAACGTTTATGACCGAGTACCAGCGGCAGTACCGCAACTGGTGGAGCGAGTCGGCACCGCCGCGGTTCCAGGCGCCGCGCGAGCACGGCCGGTGGGATGAGGAGGAGGTGGTCATGACGGTCCCGCGCCGGCACGACGACGCGGTGCAGATGGAGCCGGTCAAGCTCGACGAGGCGGTACAGCCGTTGGACGTGAATGGAGCGCGAGTCGCGCGGCCAGTGGCACCAGCGGCGACAGCGACGGTCTCCGACTGCCATGTGGTCGATCCTGGTCGGGTGGATGTTACGAGCGGGTACGATGTGACTGCAATGGGCACCCACGCGTCCACGGTGCCTGCCAACGCGCGACTGCCACCGCCCACATCGCGTCTCGTCGCGCCACCTCCACCCACAACGACTACCCACCCTCCTCGCGTCCCCCGCCCCGCGCCGCCCCCTCCACCGCCCCTCACGCGTCCCGCGGGCCTGACGACCGTCGAGGCCGCGCTCGTGCACGCCGGGTCTCCCCGCCCTCGACGACGTCGCGCTGGAACCGCTCCCGTCGCCACCGCGGCCCCCACGCTCGTCCGTCGTGCGACAGAGCACAATGACGACGACCACGTGTGGTCGGTCCTGAGCGATCCGGGCGCGACACCTATTACGGACGTGATTGATCCGCTGTTACCAGCCGTGACGCGAAGTGAACGGACGGCCGAGTGGTTGGCGCGGCAGGGGCCGAGAAGTGCGGCGTTGCGTGCAGCGAGTCGGAACGCGTACCGCAATACGCAGGATTTGTGGGCCAAAGTGTCGCGGCGGCGCGTGTTTTGAGAGGGAAGGAGGTGGGGTCGGGCCCCAAGGAATCCATGTGTGGAGATCGTGTTTTGGAGTCTGGCGAACCGAATCAGAAACTCGTGTTTCATTTGATTTTTACATTGCTGGTTTCTCGTTACAAGGGCAGAATGGACCGCCCCATCATTCCGGTCATTGACTAGGCGCGGCAAGAGACAGGAGAGGGTCAGTTCGTTCAGTCGACCCTTCAGCGCCAAATCGACCTGGATTGAGACGAGGTTACGCACTCGCAACCCCGAGATGCCGCCGGGCAAAAACGAGACATAGTAGTAGATGAGCGCGACCGTGTGCAGAATGATGAACAGGATCGTCAAGATGTAGCTGTGAATCTACAGACGCGCGAGTGCGAAAAACAGGTGAGCCCGCTGCCGGTAAGTTGCGAAAGACGAGGAGAATGCATACCACAACACTGCTCCACAGTCCACCGACAAGACTTCCCAAATACCCGAGCGTGAACGGCCACCGTTCGGAGCTGAACACGGTCTTCATGTGGCCACCCCATCCCCTGCGACGTCGCCTGCCACGTTAGTCGAGCTCGCGCGACCAAGGAGCTGGCTCGAGATGGTGGAGGAAACGGACCGCAGGAACCCGATCGACGAAAACAGCAGCAGCGACCCGATACACGACAAGAATGCAAACTTTTGTGGGGCAATCACGACCATGGGCAGCATGAAAAACGCCTGTCCGTTCGTGCCACATCCGCATCAGTTCCCGCATCCCATCCACCTCAATCCGAGCGCCCGTTGCGTACAATCGTGAAGAACAGAATGCCGCCGCCTGTGCAGCACGCAAACGCGACAAACCGCTGGTAGGTCGACAGTTCCGGACACATGCGTTCCCAACGCGACGGCGGTTCGGCGCTCCTGCTCGACATGAACCCGGATAACAGACCCTGCCGCGCGGTATCGCCCTCGTCGGCATCGGGCCGCAACGACGCGAGCCATCGCTGCGGGTTGATCTTGCCGAGCATTCCGTCGCTCGTGAGCCCGCCAGAGGTCGGGCCGGTTGGCGCGGAGGCGCCGCGAGACGACTGGAATGCGCGTAGGGATGACTGGAACGCTGACTCGGACATGGTTGGTCGGAGTTGGACCCGTTGGTAGACTGGTTCGTCGGTTGGTCGGTTGTTCGGCCGGGGTTCCGGGCAGGGGCGCTTTTTAGCGCCGTATCGGGTCGAGCACGATGCAGCACAGGAACGGCGAGCGCTTGCAGACAGTTGACGTGTGCTGGTGCCCTGGTGTCGCGGTGTTGAGCGTGCTGTAGTTGTTCTTTGCTGCAAGAGAGTCCAAGATCGTGGGAGTCGGTGAACCCGGAGGAGAACAAGTTCAGGGCGCTCGTTTGTTTCTGTTTTGGGTCCGGTTTGGGCGCGCCCTGTGTGCACCGACATCATCCTGTCGCCCCTTGTTTTGGTTCCCAACGCTGACGGCGAGTACGATCAACGGTTCCGCATTTCTTTTGTCAATGTTATGGTGGGGCCGGGGCGCGAGAGCCCGCGCATCCTGAGCTGCCGCGAGCCGGAGCAGAAGGCCATCGTGCGCAAAGCAACAAGCGTATTTCCGACGCGGTGGGGCTGAATGTAAGAAGACGAAAAGAGAAAGAGAAAACAACAATTACGGCTACGTAAAGAGGTGGGGGGAAGGGAGCGAGATCGCGAGCCAAAGACCGCCGACAACGAGCACGCAGCGTGACGCGGTAGACAGCGCAAAGCGACCCATCACCACAACCGCGGCGGGACCCGATGCGGCACGCCCGGCGCCGCTCACTCGCCGCTACACAATGCCGGCATGCACGAACAGGTGCACACTTACAGGCCGAGCTCCTCGCGCGTCTCGATACCGAGCTCCTCGCGAATCGGCTTGAGCGCCGTCAGGTACTCCTGGTAGTGCTTGTCGGCCGGCACCTTCTGCTTGATGCCCTCAAAGACGCGCACGGCCGTCGGGTAGTCGTTGACGCGGCGGCACGCACGGAGCGCCGCCTCGCAAATGTCGGTCGACGGCACGAGATCGTACGAGAAGGCGTTGTTCAGACCGCGCTGCACCTCAAACAGGTCCTCGGCCTGCTCGAAAAAGGCGACATACTTCTTGGTGAAGTCGTCGAACGACAGGTCCTCGTCCGAGTGCGACGAGTACGCGCGGACTAGACGGAAAGGAAGTGAGGACGGGTCAGCAACAAGGACACAGAAATGAGCGGGATCGCCGTGGGATTCCGTCGGGCCAGAACTGAGCGACTGCCGTGGGCAAGGGGGGCAACGGGGCTATGGAGCTCCGTATCGCAGGGAATACACCATGATTGGCAGCGTTGCGGAGTCGTTGGCGCCGTGCTTGGTACTTCACGGTACGCAACGATGGATTGCGGGCCAACCAGGCGCACTTCCACCACAAAACAACCAATCGTCTGCAAACTCCGGTGCGGCCCTCGCCCACGGCGCGGTCGTCGTCGTGCTGGGGGAACGAGCGGGTCCCGGGGTCGGTGGGCGCACGTACCCGACGAGGCCAGGGCCGGGCGGGCGGCGGCAGCGACGAGCTGGGTCGAACGGGCAACGGTGCGCGCAACGGCGAACATGGCGGCAAGTGACGGGCAAGGAAACGTTGGCGAAGGGAGGAGTACGCGCGTGCTGCTGTCGGCAGGTCCAGAGCCAGACGCAAACGATGGGATGGCTTGTTGGTGGTGAAGCAGTTTTGCTCAGTTTCCTGTGTTGTTTTCTTGTTGGCTGGGCGACACAACACTGGCGCGGACTTCTTTCCAGCTGAGAAAACCATTTGTGCGTTTTTGCGTGGTGAAAACTTTATGGGTGCGACCGACACGTGAACACCCGAGGAGCGTGACGGGAGCCGCACGTGACGCTTGCAACAACGCTCGGCCATCGAGTGGCAACCTGTCGGCCCCGGGTTCGATCTCCACTGTGAGCAGACGCACACTTTCCACTCTTCCAGAAAAAGACTGGCGCCCAATGCCCGCCAAAGCCAGCCCGCCGGCCGCGAGCGCCACGCACACGGGCCATTTTGTGACATGGGGGTCACTGATCTTTCCCAGCAGTCCCAGGAGCGCTCCTGACAGCGCGGCCATTGTACTGCATCGAGCAACTGCGTCGTTGACCACCACCACCCGCTCCCGCTCGCGAGCTGTCGCGCGGTCGCACCTCCGTGAATGATCTCTTGCTCCCTGGCGTTGCAGACTTAACGGTTGACACGCTCCTGGAGCAGATCCTCCCCCCATCACGCTCCCTCTCGTCCAAAATAGAATGATTGGTGCATCGTCTAGATTGGTCTATTTTATGACAACACTATCGTGGCAAACACACAATAAAAAAAACATGAGCGGTGGCGCTCTACATCTCCGCAGCCCCCGCTCATTGCCAATGGCAATCAACGAATACACACAAGGCCCCCGCCCCCGCCGCGTAGGCATCGATCGGGCCTTGCTTGGTTGGTCTCGCGACGGTCTTTTAGCAGGGTCTAAAGCGCGACGACCTTGCTCTCCTTGGCAGCCTTTTAGACGATGGCCGGTGCTGGGTTCGACCACGCATCGGCGCTGGCCAACCGCGGACTTGTGCACGCGGCAGCCGAACACGCGTCCATCGACCCACGACGCAACGACGCAAACGACGCGCGATGGTGCAGTGCGGCCGCACGGCGTGTAGGCGACGCCGGTGGCGGCTGCAGCGCCAGGTCAGCCATCAGCTGCACGGGCGATGATGGGCGCGAGTGGTAATCGGCCGCGAGTTTCTTGGTGGCCAGGAGCAGGGGCGCGGGCGACGACGGCCGCGAGGGCGTGCGCGACGCCATGGGCGCGCGGTACGCGGCGGGGACAATTGCCGACAGGCACGGCGGATCGGCAAGGTCGGCGCCGACCGACGACGCCGGGTGCGCGGGCAGCGCGAGGCCGAGTTGCGCGAGCAGGGCCGAGTGCTCGGTGCTGCCGTGCGCCACAGAGACGGCGCCGCGGCGACGGGCGAGGACGGCCGGCGGGAAGTCGGCGGGCAGGTCGACGGCGAGCATGGCGAGCTCGTGAGGTGCAGAGTAGGCGGCGGTGACGGCCATGATGGTGGCGACGGTTTATGTTCTTGGGGGGGTATGCGTTCGCTCGCAGGCGGCGAGATCGATCTTGGACGAGCGAGAAGAAGTGAGAGCGCCGAAGGATAAGTGGGTTGCTGGGCTCGACGGCGGTGGGGGAGCAGGTGGTATATGTAGCACGGAGCCGCCTCCCCGCACTGCAACTTTTTCCACCGTGCAGCTGCGGCTGGCGCGCCCCCCAGGGCCCCGTGGCTGGGGCGGTGGTTCGCGTTGCCGACGTGGCATTCGCCAAGTTCTCGAGGCTTCCCTCCAGGTCGGCTGTCACTGTCGACAGCAACTATGGTCACGGCGCATCCATTGCCGCCGCTGTCCGCGAACTGCCGTCATCATTTCATTTTGACCGCGGCCAGGTTTGCCCACGATGACAAATAAATGCGTGTGTGGCCGGCGAGGCCCAAAGCCCCACCCAGACCATGGCAGTGCAACGAGACGCCACCTCATCAACCCCATCATCAAACCTATCTCCGTTGCGCAGACGCGTCGCGCGCCGGCGGGACACGGTTGCCCGCCGGCTCACCAGGAGGTTTGGTCCTGTCAGCGTTCCGGACGGACGGGTCGGTGGTTTCCGGACGATGGGCGGAGCACATGGTCCAACCCGTGGACGATCCGATTTCAACTCATCGTCGCGCTTGATGTTGTCGCGCTCAACGCAGAACATGGACGGTCTGATGCTCTTCAGCTCTTGTGGGCACGCAGTTCAGGTGCAACCACACCATACCGAAGTTCGACGTCCACCACGCCTTTCCGAGTCAGAATGTACTGCGCATGGGCCGCCCGGCGCGTGTGATCGACAACCCGGCGCGTGTGCAACCTCGCCGGAACCGATCGCTCTTTTCGCGGGCACGCGACTTGCGGACGACGTGCAGGACAGTGACCTGCATCTGCTGCGGAAGCGGTTTGCCGTGCATGTCCGTGATCGCGGGCCCCAGCAGTCGCGCACTGACTGACATCAACCCGAAAGCATATCCGCGGCAGAGTTTTTCTTCGTCGAGTGGGGTCCATCGTGAGCAACGATGTCGTGGGGTGTGTCCATTGAACAACACGTTTGTGGCCGAGCCCGCGATGAGACAACGGTGAAGCTCCGCCTGAACTTCGCCCACGTAGGGTTCTGGGAGGGACGAGTCAAATCGGCGTCACGAAGCATACGGCGCTTGGTCATGCCACGCCATTCCTGCCTGCCGCGTTTGGCGACCTCCGTGGAAGTTTCTGGAACAAAACTCTGTTCCAGTGATGCTACAGGGTACAGGGTGGGTGTCTGAGAGCCGGAATTAAATCGCTGCACCTGATCGGCTCAAGCCGGCCAGACATGAAGGTAGGCACCAGCGGCCATGGCGCATGGGTCCAGAAGTTCGACACACGCTCAGCTCGTCGTGCAATCATTCTCGGCCGGACATTTGGGTGAACGCAACTCAGACGCATCCATAACCAAAAATTAATATAAAGAGGTATCGTGCGCGCGCCGCTCGCTCTTCTCCACCCGCGCGCGCCCATTACCCGCGCCGCGCCGCGGGTACCAGCGGCCAGCGCGCCGCCGTCGTCAACAAACACAAAAAATACAGCCAAATACTCATCGCAAAAAGTGCCCCGCCCCCTCCATCACCCCAAAACTTGAGCAAAGAGCAAATAATAAATACCCCGCGCGGCCAGGCCATCCTTGCACCGTGCGATTCAAAACGGCCATGGCACGGCACCCGCATCACCATTATCCGCATCCACGACCACCGGTTGCGGGACGCAGTACGCTGTCGATGCGCCGCCTGCCGACGCCTCGTCACCGGCAGCCGTCGCAGGCATCGCCACGTCTGAGACCCATCCGGCCTCGCGCGCCGCTTGCGGTGCCGGCCACTGGCACACGACGGGACCTGTGCTGCGGATCGGGCGCGCCACGGGGGAAGTTGCGAACAGGCGGCCAGCAACGAGGACGGTCGCAATGGCGACGGCGAGACTCACAAGCCACATCCACCACGGCGGGAGAGACAGAGCGCGCGCCGACTTGGGCGGGTCCGTGTACGAGTGGTACGCAAGAATGACGCGTTTCCCGGGAGCCGAGGTGCGTGCGGGTGCGGGTGCAGGGGAGGAGGTGCGCGAGGGGATGGGCGTGGCGGCAGGGGTGAGATCGAGGTCCTCGACCACTGGCTCAAAATGGGTCTGGATCGCCGCGTCGGCCGTGGTCGCGATCGTCGGCTGCACGTTGACCGTCGACGTAATCGTACGTTGCAGGTCGATGGGTGGGTTTGCTGGGAGCGAAACAGCAGGAACCGGCGCCAAGTCAATGACTTGAACAGCGGCAACGCTGCGAGCCATGACCGCGTCTTGATGGGTGGTCACATCGTCGACTGCAGGCGATGCCGGATCCGTGCCCACATGCTCGACGCGAATCGGGTCCGACTGCACTGCGACGGCGGTACGCGGACTTGGTGCAACAGCAGCCTGTACGCCGCGGCTCGCGGTCACGGCCACGGCGCGCGTCGGGAGGGCCAGGGCAGCTTGAACACCGAAACTCGCCGTTGCGACACGAGGCGGTTTGGGCGCGACCGGTGTAGGGTCCATCGTGCTCGGCGGCTCCACAGCGACCGAGAGTGCTTCCGCGACATCTTCAACTTGAGGTTCGTCGCCCGTCCCGAATCCGCCAGCGTTCGACGCGCACTCCTCGATCGCGTCCACGGGCGCGTCGCCGAGACTCTCCTCACCAAACTTGGCGCCCAATGCCAGCGCCTTGGCCAGTTTCTCCTGCACGACCGCGTGCTCGGCGCTCAGACGCTCAAAATTCGCAAGCAACCGCTCGTACGTGAGTACCCAATCGGTCGGTGAAAAATCCGGCGCGCCGACGACCGCCACCGGAACCGGCACCGGCTCCGACGCGGCGCGCGAGACCGCCGGCGGCTCGGCACCCGAACCGGCCACCGACGGCGGTGCCGACTCGGGCGGCACTGCAGCCACGAGCGCCGACAACAATTCCACACCCAAAGTCAATGCCCCCGCCGAATCCGCGGCGGCGCGCCCATCCGCATTCTCCAACTCGACCGACAAGGGTGTATCCGTCCCCACGGGCGTCGCCGCGGCCGCGGCCGCGCGCTCAAACGCGTCGCGGTACTGGTCGACCTGCTGCTGCGCGACCATCCAGTCGCGATCACGGTCCTCGAGCGACCGTTTCGCGTCGGCCAGTTGTGCGGCGACGCTCGCGAGTTCCGCACGCAGCGACGCGGCGACCAGCTTCTCGTGCGCAAGCCGTGCGGTCGCGCGCTGAGCTTTCCCCTGCGCGACTTCGAGTGCCGCTTGCAGCGCGTACAACTTGCCCTGCAGATCCTCCATTTGACGCACAATGTGCGCCTCGTGCTGGTGAAGCTCCTGCGCTTGCCGCTTGCTGGTCGCGAGCTCGTCGCGGAGTTGTGTGAGTTGGTGCCGTAAATCGACGATTTTCTGCTCGCATTCGAGAACGTAGGCGTCGCGGTCGGCAGCGTCGTCGTGCGGCGCTGCGGGGAAGGACGCGTAGGCCGACCGGCGCACTTGGGCGCGCCGCGACGGGGTGCCGGGGGTCGTTGGGGGCGCGGAGTCGGTTAAGGGCGTTGCGGGAGCGGCGGAGGCCGACCGTGACGCGGCGGCCGCCGTCTTGTCGGCATCTGAGTGCCGGCGTCGGTGCGTCGGGCGACGCCGCGGCGTGCGCAGAGGATCGTCGTGGTCAAGGCCCACTCCATCCTCGTCAAAGAATGAGGGTCCGGTCGGTGTGGCCGGTGGCGGGATCGCGTGCGTGGATCGGCGCGGCGTGGTCGTCGGATCAGCAGTGATCGCGGTGGCTGCAGTGGCCATGAACGGACTCGCGCGTGGCGTCGGCAACTGTGTCGGGAACAGCGCTCCGGGCGCCGTAGCCGACCGCAGAGCTGTAGGGACCGTGGGGCGCGGAATGCGCGACGGCGACGGGCCCTTGGTCGCAGGCATGTCGTCGGCCTGCTCGGCGTCGGTGTGGATCGGCTGCGTCGCCCAGTCGTCGTCGTGGTCCACGACCGAGGGTACGGGCGTGGGCGTGTCGGACGGCGGAAACGACTCGGACGACCCGCCGACCGACGTGGGCGAGGTCGGGACAATCGTGGCGCGACCCGACGACGAGCCGTGCGAGAGGGTGGACGTGGTCGAAATGAGCGACGCCGGGCGCGATGCTTTCCGCACGCCGCGCGGCGACACGGACCGACTCGGTGGGCGCTGCAGTGGCGCGTCGGCGTCGGTGTCGGTGCCATCGTGCTGCTGCTGCTGCTGCGGGTCGCGTGCCATATTGTCGTCGCCGAGAAGCTGGTCGAGGTTGAAGTGCAGCCCGAGGTGACAGTCGTCGTCGTCGTCTCCACCGAGCGCGTCGTCGGTGTGGTCGCCGAGAATCACGCGATCGCCTGAGAAATCGGCGGTGTCGTCGTTGCTGTCGGTAGAGAGCGTGCTCTTGTTGCTGCGGAAGGAGAGGTCGAGCAAAAGCGACGACTGCGAGTGGCTTTGGTGTAGCTTGTAAGCGTGCTGCATCAGGTCCATGATCTCGAGCAGTTGGCGGGCGTTAAGCACGTCCTCGAGCAAGTCATTGGCCTGGGCAATGTCGAGGTAAATGTCGAGCGCGTCGTCGTCGAGTAGCGTGATGCCGTAGAGCGTTTGGTGGTTGATCAGTTCTTGGAAAAAGTCGGCGACCGACATGGTGCCGCGGTGCGCCAGCAAGTGGACCAGAAAGTCGCGCAACGTGCGGCACTCGGCCGCATCGGCTTTCGCCACGGCCGCGACCGCGCGCAGGTCATCATCGCTACCGCCATGACCACTCGCGCCAGCGCGCGATGGTGAGGTCAGAGAGGACGGGGTGGGACCGGCGCGGTGCGGCGCGCGCGGCCGTTGCGGATACATGTGCGGCAGAGGGGCGGCGCTGCTGCGTGGGGGCGTCGCGAGCACGGGCGCGGATGCGCCAGCGCCAGCTGCTGCGGTTGCGGTAGCGGTGGGGCTGGCCGCGGGCATGGCGGCGTGGTGTGGAAGCGGCAGGGCGGTGGGCGGGTGGTGTGCTCGTGGTGGCGTGTGCGGCGGGCTCGTCGGCGGCGCCATGATGTCGGTCGGTGGCGGGCCAGGCGGGGCAGGAGCGGGCAGGTCGGGGGCGAGGGCAGGTCGGGTCGAAGGGTACGGCGTCGGTGGGGACGAATTCGACGAGCAGGGTCGCGTCGCTGCCGGGCGGTCGTGATCGCTTTGGAGCTTGCTGGCGGGCGCGACGCAGCACGTTGTTGGCCATACGCCAAGTAGTGGTGCGGACGTTTGGGCCGCCGATGCATCGCTCCGAGTGGCGCAGCGACAGAACACGTGGGCCGCGCCGAGGCAGCGCACGCCTCGGCAGTGCACGTGCTGCGCTGCTGGACCGCGTTTGGCTGCGTCGCAGCTCGGATCAACGGCAGCCCGGCTCGAGCAACCAGGACTCGAGCGACCCGACCCGAGCGACCCGACCCGAGCGGCCCGGCCTGTCGACACCGGCGCCACGCTTGTCGACGGCCGGCTGGAGAGCGATCAATCGCGGCGACGACGCGGCCTGCAACTTGGTCGACGACGAGCAGACTGCCCGCACTCCGCACTGCGAGCTGCAACGCCGCTGCACGGAGGACTCGACAGCAACGCCAGCACCGTCAATGCCACACTAGCGGCGCCCATCGTCCGCACCAGCAACGACGCCTCCATGACTCGCGCGACCCAAACCGCACAGTACGCCGGCATGCGGCCCGTGCATTACGTCCTCGCCATGGTCACCGCGGCCCTGGCCGTGATCGTCGCGGTGGTAACGGCTGTCGTGACGCTCGTGCCCGTGCTGGCCGTGCTGGTCGGCCTGCTGCCCGTCGCGCTGCCCGTTCTCGCCGTCTGCGCCTACGTGACCGTCGCCATGACCTACTTGCTGTTTGGTCCGTTCTTGCAGACATGTCTTGGACCGGATCATTTGTGCTTGCAGCGGGCCTGACCGACCTGCTCGTGCTCGTACCGGATGGTGTTGGTTGGTGTTGCAGCACAGCGCAACGGCGAGCCGCTCCTGCTTCGCTGGCACCCGCTCCACGTCTGGCACGCCTTTGTCGCGATTTGCCATACCGTCCTCGGCACGCTTTGGGACCCGATTGCGCACCGTACTGTCCGCCATCTCGGCGCGCGTTTACGCCACGGCCACCTGTTTCGGCTCCACGTTGTGTGCGTTGATGAAACCTCTTTCTGAGACCGGTCAGGGTGGAGAGGATCTAACGCAATGTCTCCTTCCTGGTGCACCAGAAACAATGTCCAGTACGACACCGTGACGGGGCTCTGTCTCGACCTGTATCTCGCGCGCCGCAAGCACCACCACCGTCACCATCATCGGCATGCGCGGCACACGCACGCTAACGACTCGGCCGATGCACTTGAGCCTACGCAACGCGATCGTCCACGGCCCGTCATTGTGTTTCTCTGTACGTCCGGCCTGATTTGCATCGATTCCGCGTTCAATTGCTCGCCTTGACCTCAACTCCCGATCCATAGACGGCGGCGCGTGGAACAGCGGCAGCAAGGAGCTCTACGCGGCGCTCGGTCACCATTTCGGTCACCACGGGTTTGTGTGTGTGATCCCCGACTACCGCATCTACCCGCGCGGCACCGTCGATGAAATGGTCCACGATATTGCCAAGGCTTTGGCCTGGGTCAAGGAGAATATCCCGTACGTGCCGCATTCGCGTCTTCTCCACCCGTTCACCGACCAGAGCTGGCGATTTATTGCTTGGAATTTTTGATCCGTAGTGACCACGGCGGCGACCCAGACCAAATTCACCTGATCGGCCACTCGGCCGGATCGCACCTACTGCTTCTAACCTTGCTCATGGCCGCATTCACCGAGGCCGGCGTTCACTCGCATCCGGGCCTGTCCCCAACCAACCTGGTCCTGCACTCGGGGTTCACCACCGACTCGGAATCCAGCCGCTCGGCCATGCGCCGTGCAAGCGACCGGGTCGCGCCCACACTCCCGCCGCCGTTACCCGTCACGATCCCGCCGATCGCGTCGTGCGTGCTTCTGGCAGGCGTCTACGACACCGTGCAGCACCTCGACTACGAGCGCCGCCGCAGCGTGCACGAGCTGTCGGGCATGCAGCGTGCCAACAGTACGCTCCCTGTGTTCTCCCTCACACGCTTTGGCACCAAGCTCACATGCTTTGTGTTTTCAGAGGAAACCAAGGAAAACATGCTCCTTCGCTCGCCCACCGCGCTCCTCTCGGCCGCCATCACCGCGGGGGTCGCCGACCCGTCCGCTTCCGCCAACCTCCTTGCCCAGATCGCGCACACGCTGCCGAAACACGTGCTCGTCGCGCACGGTACCAACGACACGACCGTGCCCGTAGCACAGTCCATGACTGTGGCCGACTTGCTGCGCGCCGTCAAGTGCGACGTGCACGCGCATTTCCGCACGGATATGGCGCACACTGTGCCAGTGGCCGACTTGATGCACGCGTCGCCGTTTTTCAATCTTGTGTGCGAGTTTGTGAATGACGCGGGGCAGGCGAAGGGGGGGAGTGGGGAGACGAGTGCGCCGGTGGATAAGGTGGTCGTGAAACCCAAGAGGCGAGCGGGGCAGCGCGCGAATGGACGTGCTGCCACGCGGGTGGTGGTGGAGAGTAGCGATCCGAGCTCGTGAAAGGGTCGTGCTATCGTGTATCGATGTATCAAGAAAGAACTGGGTGGACAACATGCCAATACACATGCAAAACTGTGTATTTCCCGGAAGCTCATGACGACGACGTTCCCGTCGACACTGTCGGCGGGACCGGCATGTGCTCCTCGATCGCCGCAACCGTCGGCGCCAACACCTCCTCGGCCCTCCCCTCCTGCACATACGGCACCTTGCGCACCTCCTCGCGCAACGCGACCGCATCGAGCCACAACTGCATCCGGATCTTGGCCTCGTCCGTGACTTCCCCATCCGCCGCGGCCACGCGCCCTTTCGCCAACTTGAGCCGCTTCAGCGACTCCTCCGTCTGCTTCAGCGTCGCAAGCATATCACGCACGGTCTCAGCGTACCGCGCGACCGTAGCCGCGACCACCTCATCCACCACCGCGCGCCACTCGTTTTCGCTCATCGCGTCCGCATGCGCATTCACCACGTCCACGACCGACCGAAACACGAGCGGGACAAACTGAGACGCCGACGTCGGGACTCCCCGTCCGGCAGAACGGAACTGCGACGGGATCGATTTCGTCAAGTGCAACACCGTCGCCGTTGCGTCGCGTAAATCGTGTGCCACTGCGGCGCGGAGCGGCGCCGTGACGCTGGCAAAATCACACGTCGCGAGAAACGCCGCGCGAGCACTCGCCGACGGGAACGTCGCGAGCAACGGCGTTTCCGCCAACGCCGTCGCCGTCGCGCGCAATTCGGCCAGATCCGTGAGCGCCTGGGTCCCCGTCGTTGTCGTCCCGACCCCATTCCGCGCGCCCACGGCCGCGCGGTACCGCAAGACCAACTGGCACGCAAGTTTGAAGAACCGGTGCGCGACGCCCGGGACGTGCACGGCGTGCAAGTGGTGCATGGTGGCCAGCAGCGTCGCCGAGGTGATGGTCGGCTCCACGTCCCGAAATCGCTTGCCGCGCGAGCATCTGGAAGTAGACTTCGACGGGCCATTTGCGCAGGAACGCGGCGAGTTCTGGAATCGCGTCGGCCACGTGGGCCAGGCCCAGGTCGGTGACGAGTCGGCGGAGAAGCGTGGTCGTGGCCGTGTAATTGCGGTGGAAGGTTGACGGGACGGCGGGACTGAAAATGGACGGTGTGCCGGACAAGTACTCGAGGACGCGCAGCAGGATGTGCGTGCTCAAGATCAACGCCTGGTCACGCGGAACGTGCGGCGCGAGAATCTTGGCGAGTGCTACTGGCCCAGACTCGAGCCGCGTCCAGAGCTCGTCGAGGACCGTGGGCAGCGGCACGTCCGTGCGCCGCGTGAGCAGCGGGTCGACAGCGGCCGTGACGACGAGCACGACCAGCTGCGACCACGCGTTCAGGTGGAGGTACACGCGCGCGCACGCAGCGAGCCGGTCATGGTCGTGGTCGCGCAACAGCGGCATGAGAAGGGAGCGCGCAGAGGTCTGGCAGACGGCGGTCACGGCACGCACGCGCACATCGAGCGCGGCAATGAACGGGAAGTGCTTGCTGCCGTGCTGCACGGCCGCGATCGCAAGCGCGAGCAGTAGCACTACGTGCTCGAGCTTGGCGAGGTCGGTGATGGCCGTGCCCGTCGACGGGTGCGAGTCTTGTCGACGCGGCGTCTTGCCGCCGCCGCCGGTCGGGCGCTCGATTCCGGCGGCGTTCTCGAGCCACGCGACTTTACGTTCCATGTCGAGGAAAAAGTGGAGGATTTTCTGGGTCGGCACTCGGGGTGAGCGGTATGAACCCACCAATTTGGCGTAGACAGTCGCGAGTACGAACCTGCTGGTGCCGAACGCGTTCGAGCGCGTGCACCTTGGCCTCAAACGCGTCGTGCTTGTCGGTCGACGTCATGGCGAGTTCCTTGGCTCCGGCCTGCATGACACCGAGCGGTTCCTCGACGCCTGTCATCCACTCGCCCATGGCATCGAGCGAGCTAATCACCTCTTGCAGTTTCTATCGCTTGGCGAGCGCGCACCACCCCTCCCTTGTCAACAAATCTGGTCGGTAGTCGAGCGCGTAGCGGGCAAGAACGGATGCCAACCTCATACTGTGCGGTAATGATCTGCGTGATGCCGGCATACGCGTCGGCGCGCTTGCGCACAAGCTCGGCCTTGATCCGGCGCAACTCTTGGTCGTCCATGGTGGCGGCGTGTCGGTGGTGCGGGCAGTCGCGAGTCGGCCAAGCGCGTGCAGCTCGTCGTTTACAAAGAGTCGTCGTCGGCAGTCGCGGAAAAGCAAGTCGTGCCAACTGTTGTTAGCGAACCACGCGTTGGCCACGCGTTGGCCAGGTCCACGTGCTGAACGGATACAGCTCCACCTCCACGAAACAAGTCGCCCCCAGTCTCTCTTGTCATTGTCGACCGGCTGCACATCGAAATTTGCGCCATGAGCGAGCACGCAGGATCATCCAACTCGGCGCAAAGGAAGCCCGCCGCCGCAATGGTATCGACGACCAACCTCAGCTGCGCGAGTCGGGCCAACAAGTCGACCGCTCGACTCGAACCACTCTTGGACCGAACCTCTTGAGCATGGCCGGCCTCCAGCGCCGATTCCATCCCTTCAAGACGTACCGCTCATGTCAATGCCGGATCGTTCAATCCAGGCGGCGCCCAGCACCTTGGACAAGCTGCAGGCCATCCAGACCATTTCGCAAAAGAAGTCGCAGTTTCTGCGCCAAAAGGAGGAAATGGAGGAGAGGAGGCGGGTACGTCGTGCGGGCTCCGTTTGGTTTGATGTTAGTGGATTGGATGCATGGTTTTGACCGCGACGTCGTCTCTCCACCTGTTATGCAGCGTGAGCAAGAGGAAACGGCCAAGATCTACACCGAGTTTGTCGCGTCGCTCGCCGAGGAGGATCCGCGCGAAAAGGTCTTTGTGCGCGGCAAGACGTTTGTGCCCAAGGGTGCTGGTACGCTGCATCGCCAACGATTCCTGGCTGCGTCGACCTTTGGCTGACTTTGCGATGGATTGCCCATGCTTAGACGCGACACATGTCAAGGACAAGGACTATGGTTCGGCCCGCTCGATGCATGCGTTGTCGGCGCATAACAAGTGCTCGCTCAGCATCCCCGAGTACCAGCCCGAGGCGCCGGTCACGTCGAACCCGCTCAAGAAACGCAAGCTTAATGAGCTGATGGAGCAAATGAAGAGGTGCGTGAGGTCTCTCTTTGAGTGGGATTTGAGTTTTTCCACTGATCTCCTTTTTCCCTGCCGCTCAGCAAAAGCGATCGCGACGTTGCGCCCTTCTCGACGAAACGCGCCATGCCCTCATCATCATCGTCGTCCTCCTCGGCCCTGCACTTAATGTCGCGCGAACCGGCACTGCCCTTTTCCGCCGTATCGACCAACCTCTACGTCGGCAACCTCAACCCGAAAATCAACGAGCAAGACCTGTGCCATGCATTTGGACCATTTGGGGCCATTGCTTCCGGTATCGTTGTTGCTTCCTTTTCCCTGGTCCTTGCTTTTGCGTGATCCGTGCCTTGTGCCTCGATCGCTGCTGTTGCAACTCCCCCCGCACGCACCGTTTTCCTTGGAGCTCTTGCGACTCACCCATGCCACCACGCTGGGACCCGCTCCAAGTCAAGATCATGTGGCCCCGCACCGCCGCCGACCACGCGCGTGGGCATAACTCGGGGTTCGTGTCGTTCATGGAGCGCACGTCGGCGCAGCGAGCGTTCCAGACGATGCAGGGCAAGGACATTATGGGGTTCCCGCTGCGGCTCGACTGGGGCAAGCCCGTGTCGCTGCCCGCCAAGCCCATCTTTGTCATGGAGGGTCTTCCCGAGACGGGCATCGGCAGCGGCGCGGCGTCGCCGACGCACACGGCCATGGTCTCCGAGTGGGACGGGATCGACGCGCACGACCTCGAGGACGCGATCCGCGTCACTGTCCCTGATGACCCGACGGCGCGCATGCTCATTCACCAAGTGATTGAGCGCACGCTCGAGCACGGACACGCGTTCGAGCACGTCTTGGCGTTGCGGCAAGGGGATAATGCCACGTTTGGGTTCCTCGCCGACACACACCACCCGTACCACCGGTACTACCGGTGGAGGCTGTGGTCTCTGATGCAGGGCGACGCGCTCGACACATGGCGCACGCGGCCGTTCCGCATGCTCACCTCGGGCCCGCTGTGGATCCCGCCGCCGTGCTTCCACGACACGGACGACGATAACGCGGATGTGCCGTCGTCTGATGACGATCTCGAGAACGACCACTTTGCCAAGTCGATCACGCCGCGCGTGCGCCGCCGGTTGCGCGCGTTGTGTCACCGGATTGCTGCTGTGTCGACGCAAACGCCCGGCGCCGTCCCGGACCGGGCGCTCATGGCGCGGGCCATGGCGCTTGTGATCGAGTGTGCCGAGGCCGCCGCGGCCATGGCCGACGAGCTCGCGCACATGGCGATGCGGGCCACCTGGTCGCCAACCGCGCAGCTGCACTTGCTCTACCTCGTGCATGACGTGCTGCTCAACACGACCGCGCCCGTGCCGAACGCCTGGCGGTACCGCGACGCGATCAAGGCGCATTTACCGGCATTGTTCCGCCACTTGGCGGGCACGTACGCCAAACTGCGCGCTGAGCCCGAGGTGACCAGTGGGACAGAGGCACCAGGGGCCATGTCGGCCAAGTGGCGTGCTGACACTTGGCGCGCCGACGTGCTGGCGGTCGTCGCCATGTGGCGGCAGAAGTTGCTGTATCCGCGCCAGTTCCTCGCCGAGCTGGAGGCCGTTCTGAAACCGGCCGTGGCAGCTGCGGTTGCGACCGCGGACGGAGGGTGGGCCAGTGGGGCTGATGAGCAGCAGCAGCACGAGCAGAGCAGTGAGCGCGCCGAACAGCCCACGAGTTGGCAAGTCAAGTCGAGCGGGTTTGTGGCCGTGGATACCGGCGCGTCGCCGTCGTCCTCCGTGCCGGTGCCGGCCGCTCCCAGCGCACCTCGTGGTGGTGGATTGTCGTTTTCGTTCAAGTCGCGACCCCAATGAAGGTTTTTTTCTTTCCCGTGTTTGAACACACGTTGCAGAATGACGCTTTTGAAGCTGGCCTCAGCATATCACAAATCACAACCGCTGCTGTGGGTGCGATAACGAGATTCCATCCACTGAAGACAGTTCAAAACAATTTGAAGACAGCCGAAGGCACCATGGCGTCGCGACGACCACGGGCAACAGCGCAACGAAAATGGAACCACATAAAAAAAGAAGCACACCCAGCAGGAAGGTCATTTTTTGTCAAGAGCTGTATTTGCATCAACCCCACCCGACTCCTTAGATCAGGACAACGGCACCACCGACGAGCTTGATCTTCTCCTCAGCGCGCTTCGAGACCTCGCGCGTCTTGACAATGACGGGCTGCGCCGGCAGGTAACCACCGCCAAGCACCTTGCCGTAGCCAGCGCGCAGCGTGTCGATGACGGGCGCGACCTCAGTCTTGTTGGCGAACTCCTCGCGGACCTCATCGCCAACCAGCGTCCAGAGCTTGTTGACGTTGATCGTCGGGCGCCAGAACTTGTTCTTGTTCAGGTGGAAGTAGCGCATACCGACCTTACCGAAGTAACCCGGATGGTACTTGTCCATGTTGATGCGGTGGTGGTGCTGACCACCAGCCATACCGCGACCACCGGGGTGCTTGCGGTGCTTACCTGGAAATTACAAGAGGCAGCAGTCAGTTTCAGGCCAGAAAAACGGATTCGAGCAAACCAAGCTGCGAGTGCTCGCGCAGGCCAACAACTTACCCACACGACCGTGACCGGCCGAGACGTGGCCACGCAGCTTGCGCGATTTGCGGAAACGAGTAGGCTAATTGGGAGCACAACGACGACGAAGTCGAGGAATCGATGGTTATCGTCTGGAACAGCACGAGAGCGCAAGTTTGGTGTCGCAGTGCCACCCAAACGCCGTTGCGCGAGCATATCCGCCGTGCGCACGCCGCGAAACCGCTGCGTCAGCTGCTCACGCCGTGCAGTGAACCCGCTCGCAGAAAAATATCGACGTTGGTGACGCCCAGACCGACGTAAATCGTCGTGGCCACAATCGTCCATCCGCGACCGAAATCACTCAAAATTGCGGCGTTTCCAGCGTTGTGAAAACGATGACGGCAGCGAAAACGTCGACAGGGTCGTTTGCAGTGGAATTTCTGGAGTCTCAGCGAGGTAGGACGGATGGACGGGCGTGGCCACGGGTATCGGGGCGCTCATTTTGGCGGTCCAGCGGGCGGGCAATTCGCCAAAGTCGCTCCAGCGGTTTCGCCGAAGATGCGCGCGGGCGGTCGCGCGGCGGGTTGGTGCAAATGGCGTCGGAAACGGCGTTTGGGCGGTCGTTGGTGGTGGTGCGACAAGGTGCTCGCACGCACCATGCTGAATGGACCCGACTAGGATATCGGCAGAAGGAGGAATGACAAAGGGCGTTTCGGCACAGCGTCAGAGGGGCGCGCATTCGGCCAAGGGACCTGTCACGAATGTCGTGTTCCGTTGCTGATCCACGTCAAATTTGATTGTGCGCTTTGTCGCGCTTGTCCACGTCACTGGTTCTCCACCAGTCAGTCGGCTGCGCCCGAGCCAGCAAACCACCACCACGACCAGCGCCTCACGCTGTCCTCGGTCGTCTTCTATATCATTTCAAAAGTCGCTCAACGGACCATCCTTATGCAGCTGCTCCCGCACTTGGCGCCCACGACCTTGTCATACATCAAGCGCTTAGCATCTCTTTGCTCCAGCAACCTTCAACAAACCGATATAGACCCCTCATGGCATTAGCAAGCACTATCACCAATGGCGCCTTGGCCCCGTTGACCCAATGGGTTACCACGGCTTTCCGTTCCCTCGACAGAGTGCCATGGACAACTCTTCCCGCTGCCGCTGGCAACCGCGCGGTGGTCGCGCGCGTCTTGTCCTGGGGCATCCTCGCGGCCGCCGGCTACTTGGCCCTTCGCGTGTACCGCACTGTCCTCTGGGTTCCTCCGGCGATGCGCCACCTCCCGCGCGTCTCACCATGGACGACTCTGCGCGCCATGATTTCGTCCAACAATATTGTCGCGGCCCTGGAGCGACAGTTTGTGGCCATTGCTCGCGACGCGCGCCGGCGCGGATTGACTGTCGCCGAGTCGGTGCCGGAGATTTGGGCCGCGTGGATGTTTGGCAAGTGGACAGTCATGGTTACCCACCCGGACGACGCGCGCACGATCCTCACGCAGGGCGTCGACGTGTTCGACAAGCCGGTCTTCCCCGCTGCGCCGTTGTTGCTTGGCAACAGCAACATTGTGTTCAGTCCGGTATGCGGCAATGTTCGGCAATAGCCATTCCAAGACCAGGTGCTGATTCCGCTTCATGGGCCGTTTTTTTTAGCACGAGGACTGGAAGCGGCACCGCAAGGTCGTCAACCCGGCATTCCGGCGCGGCTGGTCGACGACGCTCTTTGGTGACCTCGGTCGGCAGCTGTTTGTGCGTTTCGACGATGCTGCAGCGCGCGGCGATTCGGTCGACGTCAAGTTTTGGATGAGTCGGTTGACCCTGGAAGCGATTGCCATCTCCGCGTTTGGTGAGCCGTTCAATGCTCTGAAAGAGGCCGACTCGCCCATGCTGAAGGCGTTCGAGACCATGGTCCTCAACGGCACGAATCCGCTTGTCGTGTTTGCGCGGCCCATTGCCAAGCTCACTCCCATGTGGGCCGAGCTCAAACAGCAGGTCGACACGTTTAACCAGCACTTGCTCGCCATTATTGCGCGCAAGGAGGCCGCGCTCAAGGCGCGCAAGGCGAGCGGCCAGGTTGCGAGTATTGACGACATGGATTTGCTCGACTTGATGGTCGATGCGGCCGAGCAAGAGGGCGACTACACGCGCGAGGACATGCGTAACGACACCGTCGTTTTTTTCTTGGCGGTTCGCATTTTGCTTCCGATCACGTTGCTGTCTGGGCCATGAGAACTGACGACCACGGTGCGACCTCGTTTTTAGGGACACGACACGACGACGACGGCCCTCATTGCGGCCATTTACTTCCTCGGCATGCACCCCGAAGCGCAGCAACGCGCGCGCGCCGAAGTCCTTGCCCTTGCCGTCCTCGGCTGCCCGTCGACCGACCTGTCCGCGGCCGATTTCCCGTCCCCGACCAACGCCGAAATCACGCGTCTCCCGTACCTGACGGCCGTCATCAAGGAAGCCATGCGGCTCTACCCGAGCATCCCGCACATCCCGCCGCGTGTCACAACCTCAACCGTGACCCTGCGCGACGGCACCACGCTCCCGCCGGGGTCGCGCGTCATGGTCGCGGCCGCAGCCATGCAGCGTGCGCCGTGGCTGTGGGACCGGCCTAACGCGTTTGATCCGGACCGGTTTTTGGGGATTGACGCGGACGCGATGCATGCGAGCGCGCACGACTTCAAGTGGATTCCGTTTGGCGCGGGCCAGCGCGTGTGTCTTGGCCAGGCCATGGCCGTCATGGAAATGCGCGTCGTGTTGGCGATGGTGCTGGCGCGGTACGAGTGGACGGTCGCTGGGGACGACGAGGCGTTGCGTGGGACGCCGCGCACGTCGCGCGCGGGGATGGTGCAGATGCGAGACGTGCAGATTATGTTCAAGCGCTTGGCGTAAAGATCACGAGCTCGCATTTGCATTGCAGCCTCGATGAGCGAGACAGCGGAAGAGTTGCATTTTTGCATTTATCGCATCCATTTCTAACGTTGAACCATTTCCGTTTCGTAATACATGCATGTCTTCACACGCACGCCTCTCTCTAACTCGCCTGCCGCTCGCGAGCACAAGTGGTGGAAAAGGGTCTTGGACAGGTGCATGATACATACAAGCGAGGAAAGGCACGCATGCCGCTGCTGTGAAATATGTTTGCTGTAATGCTATCTCGCGCCTTGGCATCAATAGTCATTTCGCCTGACGCCGGCCAGCTCGTGTGCCTTGCACAGACGATTACAATCCTGGAAATGCACGTCGGACTGGCGGTGGTCCTCACGCGTGACGAATGAACGGTCACATGATGATGTGGTGCGCGGCATACACCCCGCACGTTTACTTTTCGCCCATCGGCCAGAAAACAGCAATGCGACGTTGCGCGTGCGCGCATTCGGCACCACTCGCTGCCCGCAAAGATGCAGAGAAAACGCTTTATGCGAATATGGTGGACATGCGATCGATGATGAAGCACGAAAAGAACGATGCGAAATCGAGAAACGCAATCAATGAGGTTAACCAAAACAACAAACCTGCACCAATACGGCGGCCCCGTACAACCAAGGGCCTGGCACGAACCCAGCCCCGCGGGCACAAGGTACTTTCCCGCCATCGACCACAGCCGCCCACGCCGCGGGCAGCGAGCCAGGTACCAAACACACACACGCCCGACGTCGCGCTGATCCTTTACTGGCCGATGCGGGCAAAGTACGGACTCATGAACGTGAAGAAGGCAAACTGCGACGGCGACGTGCCAAATTTGAAGATGAACTGCGACGCGAGGTAGGCGCCGAAAATGGCGCGCGTGTACGATTCGGGCACGCGGGCCAGGATCGTGTCGAGGCCGAGTTGCTTGAGCAGGAGCTTGGGCAGTGCTTCCTCGAGCACGAGCTTGCGCAACGCCTTGTTGTCCCAGAGCGACGTGGTCCCGAGCTCTTCCGAGAGCTTGACAATCGCAAACGACAGCGTATCGGTGATGATCGCCTTGGGCGTGCCCGTGCGCTCGGCCTCGGCCCAAATGGCTTCAAACTCGTCGGCGGCGCCGCGCTCAATAATCTCCTGCACCTCCTTGACATAGGCCGCGTAGAACTCGGGCACCTTGCTGTCCTTGACGCACATGTGTTGCTCAAACTCGGCATCGTTGAAAGCCAGCGCGGCCAGGACCTCGAGCGACGACGAGGTTACACCGCCCTTGTTAGCCGACGCGTCCTTAAAGATGATGGCGCCGGCCTTTTCGAGCCGGAGACGCGCCGGCTGCGTGAAGAACAAGTTCGCGCCCTCGACAATGTACTTAAACCGCGGCGAGCCGTCGGCGTTGAGCAGCAGGTGCACGTTGTTGATGTCGACGGCCTCAGGACGGCCACCACACGGCACAAACAGCGTCGACGAGTACTCCTGCTTGAGGTGGAACTCGTTGCGGAAGAGCAGGCCGTTGGGCACGACCGTGCCGTCAGGGAGCGTCACATCGTTCTCGTCGACGAGCACACGAAACCCTTGCGGTGAGAGCTTCTTAATGTCAAAGTGCACAATCATTTTGCGCTCGTTGGCGAGACGCGTCATCTCGGCGCGGTCAATCCCAACCGGGTCGTAGAGCACGCCCGAGCCATCGACAATCCCGACCGTCTTGTCCTTGGAAATCTTGATCTCGTTGGAGCCCAAGTCGCCGTCGGGGCCGCCCGTCTGCATTTTGGTGCAATCCTCCTCTTTGAGGTTGAGCTTCTTGAGGATGCCGAGCACGTATTGGTGCACCGAGCGCGTCGTCATGCCGTAGATGTCGTGCGGAATGCCGCCGAGCGACTGCGACTTGCCCGTCGTGAACGCCTTCCAGAACGATGCGCCGCGCTGGCGAGCGTGCTGCGACGCCCAGTCCATGAAATCGGCCGTGCCCTCGTCGGGACCAAAGAACAGAATCTCGGGCTTGCCGTAGCGGTCGACAATCTTCTCCTTGATCCCAGGCGTCTGGCCGACGATCAGGAGGTCCAGCATTGCGTCGACGTATTTTTCGAACGCGACGCGCGGCTTGTCTTGCGCTGCGAAATCGAGCAGGATTGTCCCCTTAGATCCCATTTCAGGAATGGCTTTGTTCTTGGCCGTCTGCGTGAGGGCGAGCGAAAAGTTCTCGTCGAAGAGTGACCGCAGGTTGATCGAGTAGGCCTCGGGGTTGCGGGACCGGATCATGCGGATCCCTCCGCGCGCGACGTCGCCGAACCGGATGTGGAACCCGCGGAACTCGGGGCCCACGACGAGGAAAACGCCGTAGGGTTTGGTCGGGTACTCGATGACCGAGAGGAACGCCGGGTCGAGGCGGAACGAGAGCGCGACCTTGGTGGGCTGGTAAAAGTTGGTCTTGAGCACGTGCTGGTTGAACGTCAGGAAGGCCTCAAAGACCATTTGCTCGTGCGCGTTGTTGACCTTCTTCTTGATGAGCGCGTGCAGCTGCATATCGGTCATGGCGTGCACGTCCGTGACGCGCAACCGCTGGTACGACAGCGACGGGCGCACCGAGGACGCCTGCTGGCCGACATAGTGCGTCATGGCAAAGTTGACGTAGAGCGCCTTGACCAGGTCCGGGTGCTGCTTGATGCAGTCGAGAATGTACTCGCGCGTAAACGTGTCCGACCGCAGCCGCTTCTTGATCTTGGTCAGGACCTCGACGTGCGTCGCGTTCGACGCGTCGAGCAGCGACGTCAGCGTCGCGTACTCGGACCCGAGCCGGTTCAGGAAATGCTGGCAAAAGATCCAGGCAACGTGGCCGTAGATCGTCTCCTGCACCGAGAGCTCGCCGGCCTGGAAAAAGGACTGGAACGGCGTCGTCGGCAGGCAGTAGATGAGCGAGGCCTCCTTGATCACCTGGTGAATCGCGACCTCGATGGGCGGCGCGTTGGTCGCGCTCGGTAGCTGGTTGAGGTAGAGCGACATGATCGTGACGCCGTTCGAGAACTGTTCGACGTACCTGGGATTGCAATCAAAGCGTCAGTGATCCATGCACACGCGGGGGCAGCGCGTGCTGTGCCAGCGACAAACGTACTTGCGCGTCGAGTAGAGCGAGTAGTAGTGGTAGAGGTCCGACAGCGCCGAAAAGTAGCCCTGTGTCGACTTTTGGCGGAACCCGATCACCAACCGCTTCTCGCGCGTGCCCTCCATTTCAATCAGCTCAATGACGGGCCCCGTGCGGTGCAGCACCTGGCGCATGACGCGCTCGTAGACGTCGAGCGTGTGTTCGGTCGCCTTTTCGAGAAACAGCTTGTCGGCGACCAAGCGAATATCGGTCGCCTCCTCGGGCGTCGGGTCGGGCTTGACAAACGAGCACTCGCCGACAAAGTAGCACCGCAGCTGCGTGGGCGAGGCAACGCCGGCACCGAGCGACCGGTATGTCTCGAGCCGGAAGGCCTTGCCGCCGGGCGCGGCCGTCGACACATCGAGGTATTTGGTGTCGATGCGGCGCTCAATTTGCGGGCCCGTCGTCGACACGCCGGGCTGCGACGTGTGGATGTAGACGGCCGACGCGTCGGTCTCGCGCTCCAGGTTGATGTCGAGCACCGAATTGTTCTTGGTGAACGCAAAGATTTTCGCGCCGTAGAGCGCCATGATGTGGTTGGCAATCGTGTCGATGGGCTCGAGCATGAAGTACATGTCGTCGATGCCGAGGTTGCTAAATAAAAGGTGGGTCAGCCGTGATCACATCGAGGAATCAACGACAGACACGCGCGACCACATCGCAATCGCGTCGTTTCTCAATAAATCAAAGTCCAAACTTACGTGTAGAACCACTGCACTTCATTCTGGATCAGATCGCCGGGAATGAAGCCCTTTTCGGCGAGATGCGCCGCAACCTGCACCATCTGCTCGCCCTTGCCGCCAAACGAATTGTCGGCGTAGCCGGACGGGTGTGTCTCTTGAATCTGCGGCATCTTGTCGTGGTTTAATCGGGTTGATCGAGGTTGTTTGGGGAAACGACGCGTCGCAATCGCGGGTCGTGGTTACGGTTGACGTTGGTCGCGGTCCGTGCTCGCTGCTTGGTCGGATGACGACGACGTTCGGTTGGCTTGACAAATGCTGACGGCGCGCTGAATGGCTGGCGGAAATAAACCCGGCCACGGACGTGGGGAGGGAGAGAGGGAGCGAGCGGACGGCAGATGGTCAATCTGGACGAGCTGGACGACCGCACCAGCTGGCAGTCGTCGATGCGGTGGAGCGCGTGCCAGACGGCTTGCGATCAGGAAACGTGACCGCGACGCTCCCCTATCTCACGCAAACGCCAAACGCCAACGCCCACCTGAGCAACCACAGCATGGGCTGGCCGATCACGCTGCAGACGCAATAATATAAATCTTACCAAAAAAAAAAACACAAAACCGGTGCATGTTGAAGTCAACGACGCATGCGAGGAACTATCACATCCAATCGTCATCACCGCCGTCGTCCGCGAGGAGCGCCGCGAGCTCGGCCGCATCCAGCGGGCGTTCCGCGGCTGCTGCGCCAACTGACACGGCCGGTGACACCTGGACTGGTCCTGGCGTATTCGACACAAACGCCAATGGTGGTGGTCGCGCCGGACTGACCAGCAGTGGTCGTGCCGGACCGGTCAAAGAAGGTCGCGCCGGGCTGACTATTGGGACTCGTGCCGGACCAGCGAACGGCATTCGTGCTGGACTGGCCAGCGGTGCTCGCGCTGGACTCGCCAGCGGTGGAGCAGAAGGGCCACGGCTCGCGGCGGCATACGCGAACTCGGCCGCGGCCATCTCGGTCATCGCCTCATCGTCCTCCTCCATCGCATCCTCATCCTCTCCACCAGCCCCATCCGGTCCCGCCTTGGGGGGCTCGCGGCGCACGCCATGGTGCGCCAAGAACCCCTGCAAATTGGCCACGGCCGCATCCAAGTTCTGGTGCACGGCGATTCGCGGCCTCACCCACTTGGAGAGCCCCGCCTGGTGCCGCGACGTGGCGAGCCGCTTCTCGAGCAGGATCAGAGCGCCCCAGTCGTTGCGGTGCCGAATACACCGCCCAAGCGCCTGGTTGATGGCGCGAAAGGCCTGCACATCGTACCACTCGGAGCCGGACAAGAGGCCGTGCGAGATGCGCCGCTTGTCGTTGAATTGCCGCTTCAGCTCGACTTGCGGGTCTTTGGTCGACGGGTAGGGGATGCCGAGACAGACGACGGCGCGCGCGCGGTCGTCGGAAAAGTCGATGCCCTCGGAGACTTTACCGCGGTAGACGCCAAACATCAAAGCACTTTATGCGTGGATAACCGCATCAGTCAGTCAAAATGCTCCCACACACAACTTCAACCATCAAGGAAACGTACCCGCCACCGGCCCAGAACCCGACCTCCTGCGCCTGCCGCACGCTCTCCTCGACCGCGGTATAGTACTCGTCGATCGCGTCCTCAAATGCGTTGTTCTTGTTAACGCGCGGCTCAAACACGACCGTCTTGGCCCCTTCGATCGCGCGCATCACGCCCGTGTTCCGCCACCGCTCCACAATCTTTTCCAAGAACGCATAGGACGGGACAAACACGAGCATGCCGTGCGGCACGGCGCGCGCAAGGTGCGCGAGGGCGTGCCCGACTGCGTCCTGGTACTCGAGCCGCTCCGAGTGCGCATAGGTGCCGAGAAACTCGACGGAGCTTGGGCCCAGGTACGCGGCGGGCACAACACCGACCCACGTCTGGTCGGCGCCGATAACGTGATCGGCTTCGAGACGCACGTCGAACGGCGCCTGCAGTTCCGACGCAAACGAATTCATGGGCGACAGCGTGCCGGAGGTCAGGATCACGGACCGCGCGACCGAGACGTGCGAGAAGGTGACGCCCGGGTTCATGCACCAGAGCATGACCTTGGACCGCCACGTATCACCCTTCTCTATGATGGCACATGTTGGTTGGTGGAGTGAGTTCAAGGTTCACGCTAGCGGAGCACAGCCAAATCAAGACGTACTCTCCATGCGCGCCATGGACAGCTTCTTGACGCGCTGCACGACGGCAATGTGGTAGTCGTCTGTATAGAGCGGGTTCATGAGGCTCGAAATGACGAGGTAGAGCGAGTCGAGCACGTGCAGCGTTGGCTGCGACGGCGCCGGAATGAGCTTGTTTTCGCGCGCCTCGGATTTCGAGCGGTGCGCGCCCGCGAGCTCCTGCTGCAGTTTTTGCAGGAAATCGTCGTTGATGCCGCGCGAGTTGAGGAATCGCACGAGAGACCCGCCGGGAAGACTAGCGCATTCGAGGGTCATCAACGAGATCATTCACTGTTTGAAAAAGAAAGACCGCCGCGTACATGTTTCGCTTTAGGTCAAACGTCGTGGTGCGGAACGTGACCGAATTTTCCTGCTTAAACTCACCAATGGCCTGCACGAGCTGGAGAAACACGTTGAAGTCGGGCAGCGGGTTCTTGTACTCGGCGACGGCGTTGGGGTCCATGCCGGCCATATCGTCGTTCAGGTGGCGGAGCTCCTTGATCATCGTGTCCATTTGCGTGTCGTCGATTTCCAACGACGACGCGTCGCGCGCCACGTCCTCGATGCTACACGGTGGAGAAGTAACGGCGTAAGCCGAGGATCAAACTCGACCCAGTTGTAAAAGAGTGAGAGCACTCACTTGTGCGCCTCGTCAAGGATCACGATATTGTCCGTGAGGTCAATGGCCATGGCCTGCCGAATCAGCGGGTCCATGAGGTAATTGTAGGGTGCAAACACAATCTCGGCCTCGACCGCCATGAGCCGCGACGCAAAGTACGGGCACCCGCGCTGCCGCTCCCCCACGCGCTTGAGGTCCTCAATGTCCCACGTGCTCGGGAGCCGCCTCGACATGGTGAGCGCACGTGCGCCCTCGTAATACGGGCAATTGCGGTTCTCGACCGCGGCCATGCACGCCTCGTCGCGGCTCGGCTCCTTCATGACCTGCTTGTTGAGACAATAGTGGTTGCGCGACCCAATCACAGCCATTTTCGGGCGATACACGGTATTGCGGCGCATCTCGGCAATGATCTGCGCGAGCTGCTTGTGCGTGCGCGACCCAAAGTAGATGCGTGGCAGCTTGCGCATGACCGGCGGCTTGGGCTTGTCGTCGTCCTCGCCGACGGCGGTCGCGGCCGACGAGTCCGAGGACGGCGGCGTCGCGGTCAGCGCCGCGAGTTGCACGTGCAGCGGCGTGCGGGGCCGGACAAAGTCATCGTCGTCGTCATCGTCTAGTTGCACGGCGAGCCGCGACGCGGCCGTTTTGGACGAAGACCCCGATGCGAGACTCGCCGCCGTTTTCTTGGCCTCTTTCTTAGCCTCGACCCAGGCCAGCAAGTCAGTCTGGTACTTGGCGTGCGCCTCCTTGTAGTCGTCGCGAATCGCCTGCTTTTCGTGCTCGCGCCAGGCGATGCTCGCGCACAGCAGCGCCAGCGACTTGCCACTGCCCGTCGGCGACTCGAGCAGCGCGTTCGACTTGTCCTTGAGCGCCTTGATGATCTATGATTCGCGAGTCTCAATGAGCTCTTCTGAGACACCGCCGATTCAAAAAGCAAGATCCAACACTCCGCACCTTGGACATCATCTGTATTTGCGACGGGTACGCGTCAAACGGGAACTGCACCTTGACCCCAGACATCGTATACGTCTTGCCTGACGCCAGGTCTGGCATTGTATCCTCGTCGGGCGCCGGCGACCCGTGGTCGTTCGCACGGTCAAAATCAATCCTTGCCTGGTACCGCCCGCCGCTGCCACCGCCATTCTCGCCCTTGCCCCCACGCCCGCGGCCGCGTGCACTTCCCGCACCGCGCGGGAACTTGGTCACTTTCCCGCGCCCCGCACCAGACGTGTCGGGACCGCGCTTGAGACTGCGGAATACGCCGACGTTCGTGCCCGTGATGGGTGGACCCGGTGGTGGCGCAGATGACGAACCGGGCGTAGGTGCGCTAACGGTAACTGGCGGGGCGAATGGACGCGCGGGTAATTGCGAGTAGCGCGGACGCAGGATCGTCGGCGCGTCATTGCTGGAATCCGCGGGTTGGACTGCCCATGGGACGCGGCGCGCGGTGGGTATCGGCGGGCTCGCGGCGGCGGCGGTGCCGGGCATGCCGGGTGGAGCAGGCCGAGTCGCAGCTGGTGTCGCGCCATGACTCGAGACGGAGCTGCGCTGGGCGGTTGCGGCCGGCGTGGTCGCGTGTTGTGCATTCGATGCTGGCAGTGACCCGCCGTGGTTTGCGCCCATTGTATGAAGTTGTCGTCGTTGTCGTCGACACCGCGGTCTGGGTCGGCGAGCTCACTTGAGCATCAAGTGCAGCAGCGCAGCGGCTGGACAAGATCCTGTCCAAATTTTGGTGGCTAGTCCTCGAGCTCCGTGACCGGTATCGAGTTGGTGGCTCACTGTGTTTGAGTCAGACTTTTGTTTCAACTTCGGACTCGCCCAACATGGCAGCAAACCAAAACATGCCGCCGCTTCCAACAAGGATGCTTTGCCGCAAACTTGCCGCAACGGCCGTCTCAACGACGGGGCGGGCATTGTACCGGAACGCGTCAAGGAGGCCACCGTTCCCCGCCGTAGTCGCACAGCCCGTCCTTGGACGGAGTCCTGCAAGTCAATGTTGGTTCAGCACATCCCACGGAGCGGCGAGGAATTCAAATGAAGCCAATTCATCCAACTGCTACCTGGCAGCTGAAGGCGAGAGGGGCGAGACGCATGCGAACGGCGCGACCGAAGGTGTCGATATCAGCAACCATAGTGCAAAGCACGATGTCAACAAGTCGGACCCCGCTCCGCCAGCGTGCATTTCCGCTGCGACCAAGCCCAAGAAATCTTCTCCATCAGCAGCGGCCACGCCCGTTGCGATCACACTCGACGAAACCGAGCTCGAGGAGCGGTTCATCAAGGGCGGGGGGAATGGCGGGCAGAAAATCAACAAGGTGCGCTGCATCTCTGAGAGCAATCCATCAAGTTCATTCTAACCCTCGACATCGGCGATTCTAGACCTCCAATTGCGTCGTGCTCGTGCACAAACCGACGGGCATCCAAGTGCGGTGCCAGGAAACGCGGTCGCTCACCGACAACCGCCGCATCGCGCGCAAGATCCTCAAAATCAAGCTTGACGATCACTTCAACGGTGCTCTCAGCAAGCGCAACCAAAAGGCCGAGGCCGAGCGCCGCAAGAAGCAGAAGAAGAAGCAGCGCGCCAAGAAGAAGTATGCTGCCAACGACACTACAGTCGATAGCGAGGACGCGAAAGGGGGTGGGGAGCCCGCGCAAGCATGACGCGCGTCGATACATGTCTGTTATTTCTCACATAGAACTATCTGTGGCTGCTGTCGTGAAGTCTCTCCCTCACGAGCCGTGAACAGGGACAAAATAGCTTTCAATTGGACTCGTCAAAATATGCGCTCAAGGACCGTTTGCCCTCGCGCTCGAAACTGTACAGAACGCGTCCCGCTCCCGTTCTTGTCCAGCGTCCTCGCATCAACAACAAGGCGCATTGGCGTCACGCATCAACAACATCGCGCGTCGGCGACACGACCCAATCGAGCCGCCCCCGCGTGACCACTCCTATTCCTCGACAGCCGCCGCAACCGCACCGGCACCCTCTCCACTAGACCCCGGGCACTCAAACAACGTGCGCGGCGCCGTGACCACGACGGGCACATGGTCGCTCGGCCCAAACACTTCATCACGGATTGCGCATTCGCCGAGCAACGGCACGAGCCGCTCACTCGCGATAATGTAGTCGAGCCGCCACCCGATCCCCTTGGCGCGGTTATGCTTGGCCCGGCGCGAGAAAAACGTGTTTCTTGCGGCAGCGGGTGCTGGTGCCGCCACACATCGACCATGCTTGTCGCCTCGAGAAATGACGTGAACCCGTCGTGCTCTTGCTGCGTGAACCCGGCGGTCCTGTGAACGGCCATCAAGGTCGGGTGAGTCCAACAAGTGGTGGAGAGGGACCGAAACACGCCATGGTTGGCGCACTTGGAATTGGTCGTGGGCTGCGCCACGTCGTGATCGCCGTGCGCGACATTCATATCCCCGCACACGAGCACCGGCTTGCGGCGATCGAGTTCGCGCACGTACTGCGTTAGCGCGCGGTCCCAGTCGCACTTGAGCGCGAGCCGCTGCAAGCCCCGACCCGCGTTCGGCACGTACGCCGCAACTACAAACACGCCCGGGAACTTGAGCGTGATGGTGCGTCCTTCCTGGTCATCCTCGAGGTCCGTCCCGTGCAGACCGAACTTGACGTTAAGCGGCTTGATCGTGGAGAGCACGGCCGACCCGGCGTACCCGCCCTTGACGTCTTCGTCGGGGTAGGCAAGGTACTTGTGCGGGTAGGACAAGTAGAGCGAGGCGAAAATGTCGGACGTGGGCTTGGTGTGCATCTTGGTCTCCTGCATGCACGCGATCGCGGGCTGCTCCGTGTCGAGGTAAGTGTCGGCACCTGATTGAGCAGTGCAAGCGCGATGAGTGGATTGCCGGTCGGAAGCGGCGATGAAGACAATGATGCGCGCGTACCTTTTTTGAGAGCGGCCCGCAGGCCGTTCACCATCCACGTCGCGACCTTGATGTGGCCGTCGGGACACGGCGCCCAGTGTTCGCCGAGGTTTTGCGGCAGAGTCTCGTTGGTCGGGAACCGCGACGTGAACTCGCTCGCTGCAGGCTCGGTATTCTTGCCACCGGTTTTTTTGGCCGTCTTCTTCTGTTTCTTGGTTGGGCGCTTGGCAGGAGCGGGTTCGGGATCGGCGTTGCCCAGCACGTATTCGTTCTCATCCTCTTCTTCGCTCTCCTGGTGCTGTTCCGTGTCCGAGCCGAGGTACTCATCGTCGCTGTCGCTGCCGTATTCCTTCTTGGCGGGCTTGGCGCGCGGCTTGGGCGCCGCGACCTTCCGCTTGGGCTGGCGGCGCGTCGCGGGCGGCATGGTTGAGATCTGACCTCGTCGTGGTGGTGCCGGGGGAGAGCGAAACGCCGCGAATGGAGCGCGGGGATGGAGGTGGACGGCCGAACGAGTCACTGGCCTGGCCGTCGGCCGGCGGCGTGGTGGACGCTGACCAGCTCAGCCGGCCCAGAGCAAACGGCAGCCAAAACGCGTCTCTCAAGCGACGTGTCACACGCATCTGCCCGGTGTGCTCCTCCACCGCATCCTCCACCGCATCCTCCACGGCTCACGCCTGATCGCGTCGCGATCACAGACGACGACTTGATCCTCGAAACCGTCGTGGCACCCGCGCGACCACCACCGACGCTGCCGCCAACAGAACCCGCTGCAACCTGCTGCAACCTGCTGCAAAAGAACCCGCGCCGGCTTCTCAGCCTTGCCCCAAGCGGCCTGCACCGTCCAATCCCACATGAACGTCATCTTCCCATTCACCTCGACATGATGGTTCGTCCCGATCTCGCTGTCCAAGGCATGTCTCATCCGCGAGCGCTCAATCACCTTCGCCCAGTCGTCTCTCAAGAAACCCGCGTCGGGCGCCGGCGCCAAGAAACCACCACGCGCAGAGCTCACGCCCGAGCAAAAGCAAGAGATTCGTGAGGCCTTTGACCTGTTTGACACGGACGGGTCTGGGTCAATCGACTCCAAGGAACTGAAAGTCGCGATGCGCGCGCTCGGATTCGAGCCGAAAAAGGAGGAAATCAAGAAAATGATCCAAGAGATTGACCGTAACGGGTCCGGGTCGATTGACTTCAATGAGTTTTTGGAGCTCATGGCCGGCAAGATGGTACGGCGTCGGTTGGTGCATGGGAGCCGCGCGACAGGGCGGACGCTGACTGCGTGGGCTACGATGTAGGCCGAGCGCGACTCGCGCGAAGAGATTCTCAAGGCTTTCAAGTTGTTTGACGACGACACGACGGGCAAGATCTCGTTCAAGAACTTGAAGCGTGTCGCGCGCGAGCTTGGCGAGAACTTGACCGACGAGGAGTTGCAGGAAATGATCGACGAGGCCGACCGCGACGGCGATGGAGAGATCAACGAGGAAGAGTTTTTGCGCATCATGAAAAAGACCAACCTCTACTGATCTTGCGCGCGCAGCGCGACGCGGTTGCGGTGGGTGCCGGTTGGTGAGCCACCGATCTCATTTTTGACGACGTTTCGACGTGTGGACACTTGCAACAATGAAATAAACCCATTCTTGATTCCAACCGTGAGCTGCTCTGTGGTTGCACACTTGAGAGCGACATTTGCGCAAAGACGACCAAAATTGCATTCACATCCCGGCACCGACACGGTCCGATCCTCTTCACTCGACATGGCTGAACGCGTCCATCGCGACATCCTCGTCCTCTCCCTCCTCCTCGCCCGCGCTCCCCGGCTGGTCTTCATCGTCCCCCTGCTCAAACTCCTCATCACTATCCGGCTCCACCATCTTCTTCCCCCGCGCCGTCGACCGGCGCGACGACCGCCTCGTCGGCGTTTCCACACGCTCGTACGCCTTCAATTTCCGCGGCGTCTTGGGCCGCTTGGGCTCCCTCCCCCCCGCGACCGCACTCTCCGACGGCCGTTTCCGCGCGCCCGCACCCGCGGCCGCGGCCGCATTCGCTGCTGCTGTGAGCATCCCTTCGGGCAAGTAACTCTTGCGCGCATTTGCCTCGGCCTCGTCGTCGGGCAACGGCGCGAAAATATCCCTGGGTGCATCGAGCGGTGGGCCCGAGTAGGCCGCGAGCGGCCACGAGTGCAGCCGGCACCGGTCGCGCACGTGCTTGCTCGTCAAGTCTACGAGGAGGTACAAATTCGTATCCACGCGGCTCGTCTCTCCGCCATCGTCGCCGATCCGTGTGCGGCACTGCTTGGTCCGCGTGAGCAAGTGCAGGAGCGCGGCGACGCGGTCGGCGCGCAGGACCGCGTCGAGGAACATATCGACGTACGCCATGGCCAGTTTCGCGTCGTCAATCTCGCCGGTGAATGACGGCGCGTGTGAGAGAACGTGCAGCAGGCGCGGGAGCGCGAGTTCAACCACGTGCGTCGCCTGCAGCTGCGGTGCCCCCGCGAGCATTTTCAGGACGGCGGCCATGGCCGCGCGCATCGGCGCGTCCGGGTCGTTGGCGACCAGGCACAGGACGGGCAAAAACCGCGGCGGGAGTTGGCCTAAGGGGAGGAGCGTCTTGACCTTGCTCACGAGCGCCGTGCGTACTTGCTGCACGGGGTCCTCGAACAGCCGCGCCCATCGCAAGTAGAGCCGTTCCGGTAAGATGCCGACGCCGTCCCCGCGCGGACCCGAACCGTTCAGTTCCCTGGTTTTCGCGAGCCGCAGGAACGCGCGGCCGGCGGCGTGTCGCAGAGCCGACGCGGCGAATGGCGGCAGGTCATCGACAAACTTGCCCTCGTTCGCGAGAATCTTATCGAGGAGCCGCACGACGGGCACGGCCGTTTCGCGCGCAAGCGCCGTCGTCGAAGGGGACTTGGAAAGCGCAACGACACGGTTCGTGAGCACTTTGACGGCGAGCACTTGTGCGTGGGTCTCGGCGGGCAAGTGGTCCCGATCAATCCACTCGGACCGCACGTCCGCGACATACGACGTCTTGAGCACGCGCAAGAGCCGTGGGGTCGCGGCTGACGCGGCCAGGTCCTCGTACAGGTCGACCTGGAACTTGGCGAACTTGACGAGGTGCCGCAGTGAGGCAACGAGGTCCGTCGGGTTGGGCTCGTCCTGTTCGAGCACGTCGACGGCCTTGAAGAGCATGTCCTCGCATTGTGGGACATTGCCGTTGCGTGCGACGATCGTCGCGACCAAACCCGCACACTCGACGGACTTAGCGTGCGTGAGCACGCGCCGCGTCGTCCTCTCATCGAGCGGCGCCTGCTCGCTCGTTTGCGCAAGCAAGTGCAACATCAGTGCCGGCGCCTCGTCGAGTGCCGCCACGATCTGGTCGCGGTACACTGCGACCACGTCCGGGAACAAGTGCGCGACTGTACGAAGCAGTGCGACTGCGGCATGCCGCAGCCGCACGGCCCACCCGGCCTCGCGATCGACCATGCGATCGAGCAAATGCGGGACCATTTCGCGCGCGACAATGAAGGGCGTCATACGGCGCGCAATCAGGCCGAGTACGGTGGCGGATTCGGGGATCACGGCTTCGACTCGGCGCAACACGTCCTTGGCGGCCTTGCGCAGGTCCTTGAAGTCGCGCGTCGACCACGCGAGCAATGCGCGGAACCCAGTACCCCATTCCGGATCGTACTGCTTGACAAACTGGTTCAGGACTGTGGCCCCTTGGACCGGGTCGGGTAGCCGCGCGGCCATGCTGGCAATCAGCGTCTGTATACGCGCCTGCAGTCGCGCATCCACGGCCTGCGTGAGATCGGGCGTTGCGTACTGCTCGGCGACTGTCAAGAACTCGGCCATTTCGCGCCTCGTCACCTGTTGCCTGGTTAGCACCGAAACGAAGGCACGGTGCGCGCGGTCGTCGTCGGTCGTCGCGCTCAAAAACCATAACAGCCGCTGCGTCGCGGTGCGCCAGTCGGGCGGTGCTCCCTTGGGCGTATCCTTGGCTGCGTGCACAACCGTTTCAATCAGCGTGTTTTCGAGAATCGCCGTGAGCTGAGCGTCGTTCAAGTAGGCGCTGGCGAGCACGTCGCGCGGAATCCACTGGAACGCGGCCATCAGGTCCTGCACTTCGTCGTCGACCAAATTCGTGTCGACGAGCTGGTACTGCGAGTGCTCGGCAGCTCCGCCAATCTGTGACTGCGTCTGTGACTCGCCAGATGAACCACCGGCTGCTGGGGTCGCGGGCAAGACGACTTCCATGACCTTTTTCCACAAATCGCCGACGGCCTTCATTGCCTCCATGCGCACGCTCAGTCGCTTATCCTTGATGCGCGACCCGATCGCGTCAAAGACATTGGCCGTGACGAACCGGCGCACCGTATCAAACTCGATCTGCGGCACGATCTGGCACGCAGCGAGTCGCACCTTCTCGTCCACGTCCAGCAACCGCTGCGTGAGCGCCTCGTTGAGCTCGGGTGCCAAGTGCACGGCGTGCCGGTTGTACACGTCCGGGACCAGCGACAACCATTGAAGCCGGATTTGGGCCACCTTGTCGTTTCGCCGGTTCAGCCAGCCCTTCCAGGCCCCCGGGTAGAGCCGAAAGAGCAGCTGGTGCGGGTGTGCGAGCATGGCCCCGAGCGTCTTGATGGCGAGCGACCGGAACGTCTGGTGTTCCGCGACGAGCTCTTCTTCGAGTTGCGGGACCACATTGAGCAGCAGCGACGGCGCCACGGTAAACAGCTCGACCATGAGATTGTGCGCGTCTGTCAGGTCGGCCAAGTCGGTGGCCTTCCCTTGATGCACGACACGCACGGCCGTGAGGATAATGTCGGTGAAGTACTGGCACACGTATTTCTGCAAGTGGTCGGACGCGCTGCGCGCGACTTGCACGGCTATGACGTGCGCGAGTTCGGTTTCTGGGAGCCGGATTTTCTCGAGCAGCAGGATCGTCACGTCCATGGGCACCGAAGCAGACTCTTCAATGAGCACCGTCATCAGTTCAACGGCGTACTGGATCAGTACCGGTGGGTGCGCGCGCGAGAGTTTCGCGAGCAAAGTCGAGAAGAAATCGAGCATGAGGTCGTCGGCCGAGTCGAGTTCCGTGGCGAGCGTGATGGATCGAATGACAGAGAGCGACGTGAGCAGGTGCGCGTGGAAGGCGTGGTAGGCGTTGTCGACGTTGCCAATGGCGCGCAGCTGCAGGGCAAACAGCTCGAAAATGGCCTTGATCTGGTCGTCCTCGTACGGCGCGTCGGGCGCGTAGATGCGCAGGATTTCGGCGAGGCAGCAGGCAACGAGAATGCGCACGCCGCGGTCGCGGTGGTTGAGGAGCGAGGGGGTGACGAGCTCCTTGGCGACATGGTTGCACGAGGAAGCGTCGGCCGTGTCCTGGCGCAGATCGACGAGCTTCTCAAACAGCGTCTAGTGGGGGATTGTTGCACGGGAATTGGTTGACAGGTCCAGTCCGAATTGCAGGATCAAGGCGACCAAATGGAGCCAGGCGAAAGCAAAGCTACCTTGAGGCGCTTGACGAGCTCGCTCGTGGAAATTGAGCGCTCGCGGCCGACGAGCGGCAGAGACCACTCGAGCCGCTGCTGCGCGGATGCCTCTTGCGCCATGCTGGGCCGAGGATGCAATGGCGGCAGCAAGGATGGCGCAGGTCCTGCTCCGTGGTAAGTTTGGCGTCTTGCCTTCTCGAGCGGGCAGCTTGAGCTTGGGCCCAGTGGAGAGATGCGATACGGGAGCAAAGATGCCGAAAGTCGCAGCGTCGTCGGTGCTGGTAATTAATTGAGCTTTTGCAGCGGATTGGCCGGCCGTCAATTGGCCAAGCTGGGCACGCTTGACAACGAAGCGGCCAGGCAGAACACATTTCGACTCACTGGCGTGCTGCCATCGGTGTGGTAGACACGCGACGGTTGTGGCAGCTTTGGGGCGTGATCGACCTCGTTCCGTGACGCTGGCGCGTTTTTGCTTCAGAGCGACCGACCTCGAAAGCGATCAGCCAGAGCACCAGCACACCCACGGCCGCACACACCAGCATCCTTTTGACGACGAGCACGACGAGCACACGACGCGCCCTCACCTGCACCAGCATCTGCCCGGCGGTCGCTTCCTGCCCAACCTCTGATCGCAGCGCGAGTCCGCTGCTGCCAACGAGCTCCGTGCTCCATCTCTTTCAAGTCGACCAATCACGACGTGTCGTCGCCCTCGGATTTCCTCTCGCACCCACGCCCACACACCATCTTCACCATGACCAAGGATCTTGCCGCCGTCTCGCCGATCCCGCAGCAGGATCCGCCGCAGGAGCCCAAAAAGCCGCACGTCGACAATGGCAAGCCCATCGACGACACGCCCGAGGAGCTCGTACGCGTCGTGTCGTTCGCACGATCGAACCACGCCAAAGTACTTCACGCTGACGGTGATTCCCCGTTCTTCAGAGCGAAGAGGACTTGCAGATGAAGAATGAGCTCGAGCTGTGCGTGCAGCGACTCAAGGTACCGCTCATTTCGGACATCTCGAGCAAGATCATCGCGTTCTTCTCCCCACACTCACCAAAATCCACGCGTTGTTGCCCGTGCAGGAACCCAACGACGCGCTCTACCGTGCCTCGCTCGAGTCGCTGCGGACCATCATTCGCACCTCGACCAGTTCCATGACCTCCGTCCCCAAGCCCCTGAAGTTTTTGCGGCCACACTACCCGGCGCTCAAGGCCGTCTACGAAACGTGGCCCGAGTCGGGCGACAAGGTGCGCTTTATTGTCGTCACGACACCGTGATCGCACAGTCGACGTGATCGAAAGCTGACGCGTCACGCGTTTCTTGCAGGCCTTCCTCGCCGACGTTCTGTCAGTGCTCGGCATGACCTACTCCGAGGACGGCAAGCGTGAGTCGCTCAAGTTCCGCATGCTCGGCACCTCCGAGGCGGCGGGCGACTGGGGCCACGAATACGTGCGGTACGCGTTCGCTCTTCTCATCACGCGCCCCATCCATCTTTCTCACCCACTACTTTGCTTGTAGACACCTCGCTGCCGAAATCGGCGAAGAGTACAACGCGCGCATCACGGCCGAGCCGCCCGTCGCGACCGACGACATTGTCGCGCTCGCATTACAAATCACGCCCTTTTTCCTGCAGCACAATGCCGAGGCCGATGCCGTCGACCTCTTGCTCGAGCTCGAGGCGATCGACCAGATTGTGCCGCACGTCGACGAAAACACGTTTGCACGCGTTGGGCTCTACATGGTCTCGTGCGTGCCCTACCTGCCGTACCCGGAGGACGAGACGGTCTTGCGTGCGGCGCACGCAATTTACCGTCAAGTCAAGCGGTTGCCCGAGGCGCTGATCATGGCGATGCGGCTCGACGACAAGGCGCTGATTCAGCAAGACTACGACGCATGCGAGGACCCGATTCAGAAGAAGCAGTTGGCGTTTATGCTGGCCCGGCAGACGGTCTCGGTCGAGGCGCAGGACGAGACCGAACAGGAGATTTTGGCCAATGGTAAGCTGTCCGAGTCGTTCTTGGCGCTGGGTGCCGAGCTCGGGATCATGGACCCCAAGACGCCCGAGGATATTTACAAAACGCATCTCGAGACGCGTGGCACCATGGCCGATTCAGCGCGGCTCAACTTGGCATCGACCATGGTCAATGCGTTTGTGAATGCCGGGTTTGGCAAGGATACGCTCATGCTCGTCGACGACTCCAAGTGGATCTACAAGAACAAGGACCACGCGATGCTCGCGGCCACGGCGTCGCTCGGGATGCTGCAGCTGTGGGACGTGGAGACGGGGCTCACGCAGATCGACAAGTACCTCTACTCGAACGAAGAATATGTCAAGGCCGGCGCCGTGCTGGCGATTGGCATGGTCACCGCCAATGTCAAGAACGAGTCGGACCCGGCCATGGCGCTGCTCAGCGAGCACTTGACCGAGGGCCCGCTGTCGGTGCGGCTCGCGGCGATCACAGGGCTCGGCATGGCATATGCTGGCAGTGGCCGCCAAGAGATTGCCGACATGCTCACGCCCTTGCTCGAGGACGGCGGCGAAGTGAGTTGCACGGCGGCACTGGCGCTCGGCATGATCATGGTGGGCACGTGCGACGGCGACCTGTCGTCGACGATTCTCACACTGCTCATGGAGTCGCCCGCCGTGCACGCCAAGTCGCGGTTCATGGGGCTCGGTCTGGCGCTGTTGTACCTCGGCAAGCAAGAGGCGTGTGAGGCGACGCTCGAGACGCTCAAGGCGATCGAGGCGCCGATTAGCAAGTCGTTCCAGGTGCTGCTCGAGATTGCCGCGTATGCCGGCACGGGCAACGTGCTCAAGGTGCAGGCCATGACGCGGCTGTGCAGCGACCACCTCAAGGAGAACGACGAGTGGCAGGCCTACACGGTGCTCGGCATTGCGCTGATCGCCATGGGCGAGGATATCGGCAACGAAATGGCCCTGCGCACGTTCAACCATTTCATGCACTATGGCGAGCCCGTCGTGCGCAAGGCCGTGCCGCTCGGGATTGCGCTCCTGTGCGCGTCGAACCCGCAAGTGCACGTGCTCGATATTCTGTCCAAGTACTCGCACGACCACGACCAGGACGTGGCCGTCAATGCGATCTTTGCCATGGGTTTGGTCGGTGCGGGTACCAACAACGCGCGGCTCGCGCAAATGCTGCGGCAGCTCGCCAGCTACTACGCCAAGGACCCGAACTGCCTGTTCATGGTGCGCATCGCGCAGGGCCTGATTCATCTCGGCAAGGGCACCATGACCATCAACCCGTACCACACGAACCGCACGCTGATGTCGCGCGTCGGTGTCGCCGGTCTGCTCACGGTGCTTGTCGCCATGACCGACGCCAAGCACCTCGTCCTCGGCAAGTCGCACTGGCTCCTCTACCATCTCGTCTCGGCCATGTACCCGCGGTTCCTGATCACGCTCGACGAAAACCTCAAGACCAAGTCGGTCTCGGTGCGCGTGGGTCAGGCCGTTGATGTCGTAGGGCAGGCGGGGCGGCCCAAGACGATCACCGGGTTCCAGACGCACAACACGCCCGTGCTCATGGCTTACGGTGAGCGCGCCGAGTTGGCGACCGACGAGTATGTGCCGCTCGCGCCGGTCATTGAGGGTCTCGTCATTGTCAAGAAGAACCCGGAGCTCATGGAGACAGACAAGGAGTAAGCAGGCGGGGAGGGTTGATGATCGCGCTCGCTTGCTCGCAAGTGGACGCGCGCGTATGCAGTGCAGTGCAGAGATGGGCGCGGTTGTGTTTCTTTGGTCGTTGGTTTCGTGTTCTTTCCGTTTCCGTTTTCGTTTCCATGCCATATCCCTCTGCCGCTTCGAGGAATGCACATAACACAATCATTCTCTTTCTGGTCTCTAAAATTGCACTCGACCGGAACAAAAAAACGACAAACTCGCATGTTTTCGCGACCTATGCCTTACACAATGGCAACACAAAAAAAGCACTCCCAAGTGTCCAAGAGACCGACACCGCCCGCCCACCCAAGAGTCCAGGCCCTCCTCAGGCACTGTTCTTGCTGTCGCCCGGCTGGCTCCGGCGCTTTCGTGCCGGTGCACCGGCCGCGTCACCACCCTCCTGCGACTTGCGCTTGGTCGGACCCGCCAACAGTTTCGCCGCGGCCTTCGTCTTTGGTGCATACTTCGATGCCGGATTGGGCGCTGCAGAGGCTTCCTCCTCCTCCATGGTCGCGTCCACGACTACGACCTTTGCCTCCTCGGGCGCAGGGGCTGGTGCGGGCGCGCCGACAGACCGGCGGCCAGGGAGCGGGGCCCGGGAACTGGTGGGGAAGTCGGCGTATGAGCTCGAGTACTCGACAATAAATTTTCTAGCGTCAAAATGAACCAGCGTGAGCGACTGTACATAACCAACGAGTCGAACGGCGCGACGATTCACGTACGGCTTCACAGCCGACTTGGCAAGCGTCCACTTGGCCTCGCGCGCGGTACGGTCCTCGTCCTCTTTGCGCTGCTCAATCAGCTCGGCTTGGAGCGCGCGTTGCATGAACTGGAAGGATCAAGGCGGTCGCGAACAATCAATTTCACTTGTAATACTGTGTCGTTTCGGTCCAAAATTTGAACATTAATCTTACTTTCATCTTGAGCAGCTTGTCGGACCCGGGCCGCTTCTTGTCAGCGGCGGCTGCCGCTGCCGTGGGCTTTGCTGATGATGCTGAGGACATGGTGGCGGGCTGGCTTGGGGGAACGTCGCGGTGATCACAGATTGGAGCGTCGGAGATGCGATTGCGGCAAGTTATTGGGAACTTGATCCACGGCAAGCGGAATGGTGTTGTTTTCGATCCGAATCGGCCAAGCGGACCAAGGCTCGACCAAGGCGAAGCCAGCCTGTTGATCGCGTCACGTGCGAAGGACGCAGACCTCTTGCGCGTCCGTCGCCTGTTCAAACTTGGAGCCGATCACGACCAATCTGCAACCATCTTCGAAACTAGCAGCAACCATGACAGCCAGCACGACCTGCCCGCCCATTTCCTGCGCGTTCAACGTGCAGAGCCTCAAGAACACGACGCTCGTCGTTGTATGTCCTGATTCAAGCTTGGCCAACCAGAACCGGCACACTCGCTCGACCGACAATGGCATCAAAAAGTAACCACGGCCATCCTTGTCCAGCCAACCGTATCGACCGGCAATGTTCCGCAACTCGTGGCCGACCTCCTCGTCACGTCGCTCGTCAAGGATCCGAAGACCCAGCTCGCGCTCGACCGCGTCGGCGACCTTGGCCACCCGTACCTGCTCAACATTTGCGGCCCGGACGCGTACGGCGTCAGCGGACGCATTTCGATGCCGTTGGAGGGTGCTTCTTGTCTGACATTTTTGTGCAACTTGGCCATTGTTGCTGACGGCCTTCGTCATGATAGTGTACCTTGACCCGCTCCGCAAGATCACGGTCCTGCAGCAGCGCACACCCATTGTCCAAGGCTACTCGGCCGCGTTCACGCAGTCTCTTGTCGACTGGATCAAGACCGTCGGTTTTGCGCGCGTGCTCGTGGTTGCGTCGTCCGATGCCGCGTTCCGCACCGACACGTTGATTGAAGGGTGCGTCTCCGAGAGCTTTGTTGAGTGTTCGTCCCTCCGGGTAGTGCTTATTCTCCACCCGGTTAGGACGCCGTCGTTCCGCGTTGTCACCGTACCGGGCGAGCACGCGGTCCCGTCTGACCTTGTCGTCAAGCGGCTGGAACCGGATTTCGCGGACGGCAAGCTCAAGGGGTCTTCCAACCTGTCGCATCTCCTGGCCAGTGCCAAGGCGAGTCTTGCGCCGCAGATCCCGGCCACGGCGCTCGTCGTGTTCACGCTGGAAGGCGGTACGTGGATTGCTCCCTCCCAATTTCTGCCTTCGCTGGATTGACCCTGTTACGTTTTCATCAGACAACTTGCAGGACACGCTCATGACTTACCAGCACCTGTCCAAGCTCCTCGACCTGCCAGCCAACCCGCGCTTCCCGCTCAGCTGGCAAGACCTGTACGGCACCAATCCCTCGACCGATACGATGCGCGAAGTTTACTAGGAACCAAAATACAGCCCAAATCATGCCCCAATCCCGTCATCCCACGCGTCGTCATGGCGCAGTTCTTGTCCACCACTATTCACCATGAAACGACCCAGTAGTCTCTCCTCGCGACGCTCTACTTCGTCGCGGCCGACGCCTTGGTGCACAGCCCGAACTCGGCGACATCCACACGCGCCAAATCAAAGCACTCGCGCTCATTGTACCGCACCGCCACTTCGACCGCCAACTTCGCAGGCGCGACCCGCGGCTGCCCGCGCACGGGGTTCACGCTTCCCTCGACCGTGATCCACTTGCCCTCCGGCAACGAGTTCACACTGCCCGGGAACGCTTTCGCGGCCAAGAGCGCGGTGCCCGAGTAGAGCGACACGACCGCGTCGCGCACCGTGCACGTTGGCAAACTGGCAGCGCCACTGCCATTAGCCGTGGGCGACACGGTCTTAACACGCACACGCGCGACCGCACGCGTGCGTGGCGCCGGCAGGATGGCGCGCGCCGTCTGGAACCCGTACTTGACGAGCCGACGGTTGTCGCCAGCGACCACGCGGTCCCGACGCTGCAGGACGGCAGCGCGCGTCGTGTGGCCCGTGGTTGGGTCGCGGACGGTGCGGATCGACGCGTGGCCGTGCACGCGGGGGAACGAGTAGGCGACGAGGGTGTCGTCGGTCAGGATCGCGGGCAAGAGCGGCGTGCACTGCTGCTTGGGCTTGCGCATGGCCGTGCGGCGGCGGGTATCGCCGCCGGGGGTCACGGAGACGGAGAACTGCTTGGGCGTGGCCGTGGTCGGCGCCTGCAAGTTGCGTGGGACAGGGTTCTTGCGCTTGATCTTGCGCTCGCGGGGCATCGGGCGCCCGCCGGTCGTGCGGGGCTTGCGACCCGCAGCACGGCGAGGACGACGAGGACGCGCAGTGCCGCTGATCGGACGCTTGCCGCGCTGATGCTGCTTGGGCTTCCCGCCAGCAGGCTGCCACTTAGGTTTCCAGACCACAGGCTTCTTGTTGCCGGGCTTACTCGCTAGCACGTTGCTACGACGAGGGCGACGCGTGGGAGGGCCGCTCCCCGGCGTGCCGTTGTGAGCGAACGGCGTAGACTGTACCGACGCGGCCATCGACCGGCCGCGCGGGCCACCCGTCGTCGTCGTCGTGCCGCCCTGGCCCGCGTCCGAAGGCCCGCTCTGCGGTCCGACGCCTGGCGTACGGCGACGCGGCTTCCGCGGCTTCCGCGGCCGGAAAAACGGCTTGTCAGACGTTGCGACCTGCGGGCGCGCCGGATCAATCATCGGCGGCGCCTGCGGATGCCCGCGCGGACGGTCAACCGCCCCCGCCGTCGTAGCACGCGGGTTCACCGCTGCCGTACGCGTGGGTGCGGCCCACTTGGTCGTAGGCGTTGCGGTCGCCGTCGTACGCGGCACAGCCTTGAGCACACCGCTCGCGCAGGTCATTCCCTTGCCAAGCGGAATCCCGAGCTGGCACGGGTTCACGGGGAACGCGCGCGGATCGAGCGCGGGAGCCGCGTCAGTGCCGTCGTCGTACGCGGTAAAGTCGTCATCAATGTCGAATTGCGCGTGCGCGTGCGCGACGAGCAGGGCCACGGTCGCGAGAAGAAGGAGCGAGTTCGCAGTGATCAGCGTCATGGTGGTGGGTGAGGAAGTGTGCGGGCGCTTGGCTAGTCGACGACTTGGTGGGACGGCGGGACGTCGGAGGGACGTCGGCGGGACGTCAGTGGGACGTCAGTGGGACGGAACACTCAATGGCACTGCCGCCACGGTCCGAAAGCTGCGACCGTTGGCCGGGAGCAAGCGTCGAGGACGAGTGGTCGCTGATCTGGTCAACGGCCGCGGTCGTGTCGCGCTGGTGGTCGTGGTGCAGGTGCTGCAGGACGACCAAACACCGGCTGATCAGACTCATGGGAGAACAGGGAGACGCGGTCACGTTGTCGTACTGCACAACCAACACTTGATCACCGTCCACGCAGATCAAGGCCGCGAGGACTTTGTCGAACGCCAAGCTCACGAGTGAGTGAACCAGGAACGCTAAATGTTGGAATTAAACTGAAGTCTCGCTCAGTCAACAATCCGCCGCGACAAGCTGATCCGCCTGCGGCTCCAGCTTGCTCCAAGTTCACTCCCCCCAATGCAACTGCACGCCCGCACCTGGCACCTCGCGCAACAACCGGCGCAACAGCTCCTCGCGCGCAATTCACTGCTGCATGTGGTCTTGGTATGATGCACGCAGCCGCACCACGCGCGCGCGCGCAATCGCGGCGTGCTGCGCCTCCGCGTGAACCCGACGGCGGTGGTCAAGCTCACTCTCGTTCTCCTCGATATCTTCGGCCCCCGCAACAGTGAAGAGCCGCGGCAATTGCCCCATCCAGTCGCGCGCGTGCTCTAGTTTGCCCTCAGCGATACGGAGAGCGCGCGTCAGTTCGGCGTGCTTGGCGGCGTGCTTGACCCGTGCGCGGTGCTGGATCGTCTGCAAGTGGTGGAACTCGCGCTGCAACGGCGCGATGGTCGTCGGATCGAAGAGGGGCGGCGGGGTCGCGGGCTTCGAGGGAGAGCGGTCGTGGTTGGGCTTGTTCGACTCTTCCGCTTGTGCCGACCCGGGAGAAGTCGCTTGCTCGATCGGCTCGCGCGATTGTGGCACGGTACAATCATGCGGCGGAGGGGTCACTGGCACAGTGGTATCGGCGAGGCCCGTTGAAGCCGGCGGCAGCGTGTCCTTGACCGAGGACCGTGGTTGATCTCGATGGTTTTTGTGAGCAAACTCTGTGGATCACTGCCGTCCTCACAAATCCGACCAAAATGCGAAATACAAACCGCTTGCCGGCCGAATGAAAGCATCAACAATTGCGTCGAGCACGCCTGCATGTCCTCCACCCTGCGCAATCGCCGGACTGGCCGCGACCTGCTCGCCAGACGGCCCATATTGATCTTGAAAGTCCATTGGGTCGTTTTCAGCATCGTGAGCGAACACGTCGGGATCTACGGTGCGTTATCCCGACCCATGAAGCATCAGAATGCACTGGTCCTTACGAAAACGTCACAAATGCGCTCGTAGCTGCAGACTCGCGAGCGGATGCTTTGAGGCCACCGATGTTGTCAAGCTGGGCGGCATCGGCTCTGCACGCACTGGTCCAAAGCCGTCGACCCAGCTCAGACCGACAGCGAGGCCATGGCGACACAATCCTGGTCACTTTGACGTTTGCTAGCAAATGATCGCGACAAGCTGCACGGTTTTGATGGTTGATCAACACTCAAACGACTTGCAGCAAGTTGGTCGCTCGAGCGAGGGGAGCGCGTCGTCTCCGCGTTCGTAGTTTGGCAAGAAAAGGTCTCGGTTGTGGCGGCCTTCGTGGCGGTTCGCGCACACTGCCGTGTTCAACGTCAGCATCCACGAAGCATCAATCCGCCCATCGTTTTTCGGTGGCGTCCATTTGGCGTCGACGTGTCAAGCAAATGTTCCGCTCCATTGAGATTCCGGTCCAGGCGCACAGGTGGACGATGGCGGTGTGGTGGACACTCATCGACATTTGTGGCGACGCACTCCGCCGTTCTGTTCGCGCGTTGTCCAAGAGCGTTGCTCAGCAGCCCGAGGTCCTTGACACGCCCATCGGCGCGTCAGTTGGAGCATGTCCGTCCATGGGATGATGGCAGCAGTTGGCCGCTCATCCTGCTGCCGCTGGGGCCTCCAGAGTGGAGAGGCGTTGGCCAGGCCGACGGGCGACTGACGCCGCAACCCTTTTGCTTGGCACCACATTTCGAGACTTGTGTCCCTCCTCGCCCATGGCATTCATGATCCTTTTGGTGGAGGGTGCGGTGCCGTGCTCTCTTGCCCTCCCGCAACTCGACCAAACCCCGCCCTTGGCATTGGGAGCGCACCGTCTAAACCGACGCGTCTCACTGCGCCAGTTCGCGTGTTGTGATCGTGCCTGCCCTGACCGTCATCGATGGCCCCGACCACCGACCCAAGCACCGTGTTCCCGGCGCCGTTTACCGATGCCATGATCATGACGGCCGCGCTGTGCAGCCCAACCACGGCGGGGGCGGGCTGCCGGTCCATCTTGACGCCACACGGCGCCGCGGCCCGCGACGCGTACGAAAAGCAATGCCGCCCGTCCAAGTGCCCGGACTTGCAGACGCGATACGATCAGGTCATGGCCGATCACGTCGCGTCCAGAAAGGACTATGTTCAAGCCGGTTCGTGCGTGGTAGAGGGGATTGTTCTGGTCAGCAATGGACTTTGACGCGTTTCGATTATCAATGATAGGTGAGGACCTCCAGACGTGCGGCATCAACGCGTGTCCCGCCCAATTCGTCGCTGCCTACTCGATGGTGTGCGTCCGGTTCACGGAACCAGCGTTGCACGCGTTCCTGACGCCGTTGCGCTTGCTGACCATGGCCCCGAGCTACGTTCCCGACGTGCTGCAAGCCGAGTGGAACCAAACGCGCCACAACGCGCACATCCAGGTCGGGTCATTGCTCGGCATCTGCACCGCGTCCATGCCGATCGGTACGAGGTGCAGCTCAAGCACGGCCCAGGCGCGTGACGGATTGCCAGCGCCTCAAGTCATTGCGCCTGTCAAGTACCAGACCGAAAACGACCGCTTGTCCGTGGGCCCGTTGGTCACCAACTCGACGCTGCCGCAGCTGTTCATCAACAAGGCGCGCATTCCGTCGAGTGGGGTCCTGGACCAGACGTTCCCGCTCAACTACTTTACACCGGGCCCGTGCGTGAATGGAGTCATTGCGAGCCCGCGGTTCATGGACGATTCGTGCTCGCAAGACGCCGAGTGTCTGCTGGGCTCGTGCGACGGCAACATCTGCCGTGCGAAAACGCGATCGCTTTTGGCTGCAGGCGTGTTTGATGCTGTGTCCAACGCGACGCTGTCATCGACAAACGCAGGCGCGACGAATTTTCCGACCGACGATCTCCTCGGTGTGCTTCCACCACCATCGTCCATTTCGCCCGGGCAGATCGCCCTGATCTTGACGGCACCCGTCCTGCTCATTCTCTTGGCCCTTGCCGTCTGGCGGCGGCAGCTGCACGTTGAAGACGACGATGACGACGATGCCAAGTCGGGTGTCGTAGTGGTGGATGCGATCGATCCGACGGCTCCCGCAGCGCGCGAAGCGCGGCTGAGCCCCGCCGACCCGCGCATGCTCGACGACGTCGAGTCGGCCATGAACTCGCGTCGGTCGTCCATGTCCGGGATCGACCCGTCGCTGCCCAACTACTCACCCTACTCAGCATTGCGCCCGCTGCCGTCGACGGCGCCGCCAAGCTACCCGCCATCCACCCGGTCGACCATGGTCGGGGCGTACAACGGCGGGCCCAACATCACGGCCATGTCATCCTTGCGGCACGAAGTCGACATTCCACCATGGGCGAGCCCACGCGGGACTCCGCGACCCAGTCCGCGGATAAGCCCACGCCCGAGCCCGCGCGCGTCGGTCGAGTCGACAGCAAGCGCGCGTCGCAGCGCATACGATGACCGGCCGTGGGAGTCGGCCGAGTCGTTTGAAATGACGGGAACGCGGCGCCGGCGCGGCATAAATTCGCGCCCTGGGTCGCGTGCGGCTAGTCCTCGGCGGTCCACATCTCGGTCAGCAAGCCCGCGGCGGTCCACGTCGCGGCCAGCGAGCCCGCACCAGGCCACATCACGGTCGGCGAGCCCACACTTGTCGCCATCGCGGTCCGCAAGCCCACACTTATCTCCGTCGCGGTCGGGCAGTCCGCGATCGCGCGCTGTTAGTCCGAGACCAGCGATAGCGCGTTCTGTGAGCCCGAGGCCGATACCTTCGCGAACCGCAAGTCCGCGACCGTCCATGTACCGCGAGGCCATACGCGCATCGAGTCCACGGCCCCCAATGATGGTGCGCGCCTCCAGTCCTCGACCGCGCATCTCGCGCGCCGCGAGTCCACGTCCAGCAAGCGTGCGATCAGCGCGTATGCATTCAACCAGCGACATTTCACGGTCGGTACGTCGGAGTTGGTGACGCGATGCAGCTTTTCGCAATCTAGGCTGCAAGATTCATTGCCGTTTTGTACATTTTGAAATTGGCTGCGCTCACCGTCACCATTCCTTCCCTGTCTGATATCTCGGCGTCGCCACGCGACGTAATTGCAAAGACATATTTTTGCGCACCTCACCATTCTTTCCACCTCTGCAACCGCCCCGTGACACACAACCAACCTCCATCAACCTTCTCCACCGTGTTCTTGGCTTGTTCCGTTTCGCGCGCTTACTTGATGTACATTGCGAGCCCAGCGCTGTGGCCACGACGTTGCTCAGATGGCAACTCCCGCACGTCAACCATCAACTTCATGGTTTCCCTCGTCTCTGTTGCTGAGAGGCCCCACAGAAGAATCGACGGCAGTGCTGGTAGACGCGGCACCATGCGTGCCCGACTCATGCGATCCTCTGGAGGCCGATTCAGCAACTCTGGCGTCTTGGAACAAGTCGGTGACGCTCCCACACTGACCCACCACCGCGCGGAGTATTGCCATCATCCGCTCATCCTCGCACCTCGCATCGATCATGTCACGACCGAAATTGAAATCACCAACCAATACGATACCAGCAGCAAGGACTGGCGGGTGCAGGCGCAAGAGCGCTGCGATTTCGACGAGCTGGGAGAGGCGCCGCCAGAGTTTGACTTTTGCCACCGCAATGATAAAATGGATGCACGGCCGCGTCGAGGAGGGGGAACCGGGACAGAGCGAGGAAACCGGATCCACGGAATGATGATTTCACGGCTGATACGGTTAAGGGCACGACAAGTATCGCCAAGTGTTGATCAGCAAATTGGACGAGAAACACAGTGGCAAGGCATGCGCACCGTACCGTCCACGACGTGAGCGAGCCCATGCTTCATCGCACGCTGTTTCAAAACTTCACGCAGCTTGGGGTCAAATACTTGTTGCAGGCACAGCACGTCGTACTTGTCAAATGCTCGAGCGGAAAGACGATCAAGACACTCCTGGAAATACTCTTTGGTGCGTAAATTGCTTGTCTATCGCGATCATAACATGCTTGCATTAGTGGGCCATGCGAACATCGTGGGATAGAAGGAAATCACATTCGCGGATGAGAGCGGGTGCATGGAGCCAAAGGAGAAAATCAGGAAGCGCAGCGAATACTGGCAGCTCGCTTGAGTGTGCGACCGCTATGCGGAGAGGATGTCCCAGGCGCAATGTTGTGTCCACTTGCAGCAAATCCGTTGTCAAGCTCACTCGTTCGTCACTTGAGACCATGACCGTAAAGCATGCGGGTTTCGATTTTCCCGAGGCAGGAGAAGCAACTGCCATGACACCGCCAAGTGCGCTGGACGACTCTTTGCGAATAACAATCTTCAAGCTCTGCTCTGAGACGAGCGATGGATGGTGGAAGGCCACGCGATACGCGACAACGTTACGACTTGGTCAGCATTTCGTCGAAATGAGAAGCTCATGCTCGGAAAGTGAGAATTGCGCACCAAGAAATGGATTCGAAAAGAAAAAGAGATGTGAAGTCGGTGTCACCAAGCTGAAATGCAAATGCACCTGTCGTGCCCGCCATGTACCCGTTGCAGTTGCAAGACGCAAAGCAGGCTTCGGAATGTAAAGCAGGCTTCGGAACGTGGAGGCACGGTAATCGGCGGTACTGTCCACCATCGCCCACTCTCATGGTACTCGGCCACAAGGATCAGCGGGAATATGGTGCTGTTGACCAGCTAAATATCGTCCGGCATGATGATCTTGCGATACAACGGCTTGCAGTCAAGGAAGTGATGGCTCACTGACCATGTGCAGCAAAGGGCGCGTTTTTCGACCGAACTTGTCTGGCTGGTCGGAAAGTGTTGGCTTAGTTTCAGCGGGCCGGCACTTGCTTGGAAAACCAGAGCAGCGCATTTGGCCACCGGAATACGGATCAGGGAGATTGATTCGCGCTGCCAGGACAGGAGAGAGGATTGGAAGAGATAGCTGTGACTCTGGTGCAGGATCGAACCTTTTGCGACGTGGTGGGACCAGAATGGTAGCGGATGTGACGTGGATTTGAGTTTGGACACAGCAAGAGCGACAAAAGCAAAGATACAACAACATTCACTATTCTTAGCACAAAAACAGAACAATCTACTTAATGTACATGGCCAGCCCATCGTGGTCGCTCAGCTGCTCAAACGCCGCCGGCGTGTCGACGATAAACTTGTCAATTTCCACCTCAAACGGCGTCTGCCGCCGCAGCAGCGGCGTTGCCTCGCTGCTCGCGACCCACAGCATATAATCCAGCCGCGTCGGCTCGGCCAAATCGCGCTCGCTTGAGGCGCCAGCCAAGTATCCGAGCGCCGCATCACGCGCACCCACGCCCGCCACGTGCCCGTCAGCAACTTGGCCTCGTTAAACACATCAGCTACGGTCCCGTTGGCCCACGGCCGTGCGCAGCAGCGCCAGCATGCGCTCGTACTCGCCCGAAGGCGTGTCGCCGAGATGGTGTAGGTTGAAGTCGCCGACAAGGATCACGCCGGACGCGAGCAGCTGCGGCCGCGCGCGCAGGAACGCAACGAGTTCGACGAGCTGCGAAAACCGGGTGCTAGAACCCTCCGAATACGGCGGGTCGCGTACGGACGCCGAGGCCTGCAGGTGCAAGTTGATGACGTTCAGCGCCCCGCCCGAGGGCAGCAGGACGCGAAACGAGACAAAGCCCTTGGCCGAAAACTGATCCGCGCCCGAGCAGTGATAGAATGGCTGCGGGAACGCGTCGAGCAACGGAAAATGCGACAGGATGAGGAGGCCGGATCCAATGGGCGTCGATGACTTGGTATCCGAGTTGCCCATGGGCACTAATGAGCGTCATGAGTAGTGAGCGCCGGAAAAAGAAGCAGATGTCAAGCAGACCCCCGTACAATCGAGCGCGTGGATCAGACCACGTTCGGCAGCGCGCTGCTTCAAAACGTCGCGCGACGTCGCATCAAACACCTCCTGCAGGCAAAGCACGTCGTAGCGGTCGAGGGCTTGCGCGCAAAACAGGTCGACGCGCTCCTTTTTGTAGTCGCCCGCGCTAAACGTATGCGCCTGTTCGGACTTGATCAAACAAGGGCAGAGTGAATCCTCGAGCGTCAACGGCAAAGCGTACGTACATCAGAAATCAGGTACGGTCGCAAAAAGAGGTTGAACGACAGGAACCGCAACGAAAATGGCGCTTCGTTGGCCCGCGGAATGGCGAGCGGTGGACGAGCAGTCTCCTGGTCGGTCGCTGCATCTTCCTTTTGCTCCACCATCACGTCCGGCAGCTCGTTCTCGGGTGCGGTGACAATAAACTCGGCTGGCAACTTGCCCGAAGCGGGAATAGCAAAAGTAATGACAGGACCGAGAGAGGACGTCGATTTCTTGCCATTGACGATCTTAGACGAGCCGTAGTCGGCCTTCAGGCGGCCCCAAATCACGAGAAAATACGGCCGAACGTACCAATGTAGGGATTTGAAAAGAAGAAGACGACGTGGTAATCGGTCGCGCCGGGTTGGTATGCAAACGCGCCCGTCGTGCCCGTCATGATGCCGCCATCGCGGTTGCACGAGGCAAACAGGGCCTCGGAATGCGGCGCCAGAACCACGGGCGGAGTTGTCCACCACCGACCGCTCTCGTGGTACTCTGACACGAGTGTGAGCGGGTGACGCGTCTTGTTGACGAGCTAATGTCAAAGTGGACGCAGTCAATCATCGATATTCGGACGGTTTTGGACATGGTTGGGAGCATGAAAACAATGCGCGTAGAATATCAACTTTTTGCAGCAACGAGCGCGGTTTTTGTGCGAGTTGACGCGGTTCATCCGCCGTGCAGGTGGTGGGCGGGTCGGCGGTCATCATGGCCAAGGTCGTGACTTGAGCTGGGCGCGGCTTGGACGGTGCGAGCAGGCCCGGAGGGAGCGCGAATGCAGGTACTCGGATAGTGGTTGTGCTCCTAGTTGTTGGAACATTGGCGGGCCGCGGCCGGTGCGGCGGCCTGGAGCTGGTCCATTTGGCTGCCCAGGTGCTGTGGAGAGTTGGATGCTTTGGAGGGCATGTCACATCTTGACACACATCGAGTGGGGGTGCGGGCGTGTTCAGTTCGCTGGAGGAGGAGTGTAACGGCAACCAAAAGGTGATACATATTCGGGACTTGCTCCATAATGTGGATAATGCTGCGCGGCCAACAAAAAATGTGATCGTCCTCAAAGATCACCTTGCTGCCACAACGCCATGGTTGGCTCGCCACTCCACAGCTCTTCATTTGATGTACATGGCCAGGCCATCGTGGTCGCTCAGCTGCTCAAACGGAGCCGGCATGTCGACCGTAAGCTTGTCAATTTCCACCTCGAATGGCACGTGCTGCAGCAGCCGCGGCATCGCTTTGCTGCTCGTCAACCACATCATGTAATCCAACCGTATCGGGTCGGCCAAGTCGCGATCTTTTGGAGTACCAGCTTTTGCCAACAAGCCGAGCGTCGCATCGATGAGGTTTGAAGGCGCCGCGACGCACGCCCACGAGCGCCAAGTGCCCGCATGCACCTTGGCCTCATCAAACAAATCGGCGACTATTCCATTCGGCCCAACAACTGTACGAAGCAGCACCATCATGCGCTCATACTCCTCCGAGGGTTCGTCTCTGAGATGATTCATGTTGAAATCACCAACGAGAAGAACGCCCTCTGCAAGGAGCTGCGGCCGGTCACGGACAAACGCGGCAAGCTCAACGAGCTGCGAAAATCGCACACCAGCACCTTGCGAGTGTGGTGTTGCACGCACATCGTCTGATGCTTGAAGATGCATGTTGATGACATTGAGGCCGCCCCTTGGGAGTTGAAGGCGAAAGAAGGCAAACCCCTTGGCGGAAAGTTGGTCAGCGCCAGAACAGTGGTGAAAGGGCTGCGCATAAGCATGGAGCAAAGGGAAACGCGACAAGATGAGGAGACCGGATCCGATGAGTGCTGCTGATTTGGTCATCGAATTGCCCTTGGGTACTGTGAGGAAGCCATGATCCGAAATTAGCAGACTCCAAAAGACTGACGGCGCGCAGATGATGGCCCAACGCACAATCCAAAGCATATGCAAGGCCACGATTGGCAGCGCGTCGTTTCAAAGATTGGCGTAAGACATCATCAAATGCCTCTTGAAGACAAATCACATCATAGCGGTCAAAGGCTTGTTTGCCAAACAGGTCCGCACGTTCCCTTTTGTATTCGGAAGCCAAAAATGTTTGCGCCTGTCGCAGTGTGATATGATTTTTCATGTCAGTCGTGTCAGAAACCGCCAGTGCAGAACAGAGCATATGCACGTCAGAAATCGCTGGCGGCCGGAGAAAAATATTGAGCTATAGGAAGCGCAGGGAGAACGGCGCCTCATTGAACCGCGGGGTTGCAACTTGAAGAATCGTCGCTTGTTGAGGTGCTGATGATGCATCGAGGACCTGTCGCGTCCCAGGAGCTCCCAGTGTCGATGCCTCAACAACAAACGTGACCGGCGAGTATTTCGAGCCAGGAGTAGCCATAACGAGAACAGAGCCTTGAAAAGATGTTGATTTGACAGTCTTGACAATCGAGTCTGAGGTGTAGTCGGCCTTCAATCTCGCCATGGTCGGCGGTGGGCCGTTGTAAATCATGCATCCAGACTTGTGCTTGCCTGCCATCATGAGCGAGGTGGTCAGTTGCAAATACTGTCGGGTAGCAGCTCCAAACCAATACTGCCGCACCAAAGAAGGGATTTGAAAAGAAAAACACGACGTGGTAATCGGTCGCCCCAAGCTGGTAGGCAAATGCTCCCGTCGTGCCCGTCATGACGCTGCCATCGTGATTGCACGAAGAAAACAGGGCCTCAGAATGGGGCGCCAAAACCACGGGCGGTGTTGTCCACCACCGACCGCTCGCGTGGTAATCGCATACGAGTGTGAGCGGGAGGTGCGTCCTGTTGATTATCTACGAGCATACGCAGGACCAAAATCAATTTACCTGCAACAACAGAATTACAAAGGCACTGAATCACAATTATTAAAGGAAAAGAACAAAGCGCAACCTTTTGCACCAACGAGCGTGCCTTATCCGTGAGATCAAACGGATTCTTGCCCGAATTTTAGATAGGACCACCCACAGTCATCATGATGGCACGGTTGTTGTCAAGTTGGGTGATTGCTGGTCCGGATATCAGTGAGCGCTGCTGGTTTGGCTCGGATACCTGGAACGGATCAAAGAGGGCCGGACAAAGACCCTACGGGCGAACCCTCGCCCAAGTTTAATGTCATGCGCAACTGAGTTGGTTCAGATTCCTCGCGGGCGAGCTGGGTCGACGCAACTGAGTCAGGCCTTGCACGAGGCGTTGGGCAGCTGTTCGCTCGTTGGAGAACCGCCCCAGGGAGTTGTTGGTCGCTGCTGCCTGTCGCGATCACGTCCTTTCCACATGGCAGCCGCCACCGCACGGTCTGCCAAGTCAAGTCGCGAAGTCGGCCTTGCCAGATCCACCTGCCAACGCCTGCCGACAAACAACTTGCTGCAGTCTGCCACGACGACGTGTCCCATCAGCACCAATCCCAACCAAGACTCCCTGGAATCCGCTCTGGACCACGATCCGATGCCATGGCCGCGATGGACAATCCGCAAGTCCGACAATGGTTGCAACAAGCCGCTGCCAGGGTACCAAGGACCCATCACCACTGCCCGCACCCATCACGCCACGCACCGTCATTGACGAATGCGCTCGTCGCCGCCGTCCTGTTCAGTATCGCCAAGCCGAGCGCGTCTACAACGACGCCGTCATGACGCTTGCCGCCTTCCCGAACCTCCTGCCCAAGCTCGACCAGTTTACGCACGTCGATGGCAAAGTGTCGCAAATCTTGTGCCTTTACGGCACGATCCCGGTCGGCTACAAGGGCAGCACCTACAACATTCCGATTGAGTTGTGGCTGCCGGAAATGTACCCGGTCGTTGCACCATACGCGTTTGTCAAGCCCACGGCCACCATGCTCATCAACCCGTCCAAGGACGTGGACGCCAACGGCAAGGTCTTTCATGCCTACTTGCACTACTGGGACTACCGGGTACGCGCGTTGCCCTGCGATTCTGTTCTTGCGCTCAGTCGCTAGCGGCTCAATTGTTATTGCGTCGGCACTGACCTCTGTTCCCGCAACCACCAGTCATCCAACCTCGTCAACACCGTCGGCATCCTCCAGCAAGCGTTTGCCGTCGACCCACCCGTCTATGCGCGCCCGCACAACCAACCCGCCGCCCACGACCGTCCACCCACCACCGCAATTCGTGCCGACCCTTGCCTCCACGGGCTCGGCGGCGACGGGTATGCCGCCGCAACCGTCGGGCAGCTCGCAGCTCTCGTCGCCGACTAGTCTCCTCAATTCGCGCATTCCCAACACGTTGCCGCCACCGATGGACCCGCACGCGATCAAACTGAATGCATTGCGTGCCGACGTGGCCGACAAGCTGACTGCCAAATTTGCCGAGTTCAGCTCGGCCTTGACGAGTGAAATGGAGGCGCTGTTGCACGAGAACAAGGTGCTTTACGAGGCGCAGACGCGCGTGCAGCAAAAAGCTGACGCGCTCGACCAAGGGGTCGTGCAGTTGGGCACGAATCTCGCGTTTGTTGAGAAGCGCGTCGGCGAGTACCAGAGCATGGTCGAGACATGGGAGAGCAAGCCGCCATTGGCGCCCGAGGACATTTTGATTGCGGCCAACCCGATCCAAGCGCAGTACGTTGTTTCTCGGACCTTGTACTTGTTTCTCCACCCGACACGCAGCTGACTGTGTGGTGCGCTGGGGGTTGCGCTTAGAATTCTTGATGCGGTTGCCGAGGACCATGCCATCGAGGATACCATGTACATGCTCGGTAAGGCCCTGGACGACGGCAAGATAGACGGCGCTGTCTTTCTCAAAGTGCGTGTCTACATTGGTGTCGTTGGTGTCGTTGGATGTCGCGATATATGTCAGCTCACGCCCTTCCTCTTTTGCACTTTGGTAGACCATTCGATCGCTGGCCAAGGAGCAATTTTTGCAAAGGGCGCTGGTGCAAAAATGCGCAAAGGCCTTGTCAGGATAATACACGCTTTTGTGCACGTCTATGCATTGACAAAGAACAGAAGGTGGTCGAGCGTTCATTATTGGGACGCCGGCGTGCCACGTCACGATTGGCCTGCATTCTAGTGCGCTCGCGAGTCCATTCGCGCCCATGCTGTACTCTTCTCTTGTTGTTTCGTTGGTGTTGCTCCTGTTGTCGCTTTTATAGAACAGGTCAGGCCAGGCCTGCGCCAGAGCGGTCTGGAAGATTTCTCCAAACTTGGTCCGATCCCGGCCAAAGACATTAAATGCTGTCATTTGTGGAGCTCTTGCAGCCATGAGCAAAAAATATTCGCCCAGAAAGCAATGGCCGCCAGTAACAGTTTCTGAAAGCTGGCCAAATCAACAGATTAAAGGTATCAGGATTCGAACCTGAGCTGGAAGACAGCTTCGAAACGCCCACCTATTGACGTTCTTTGGGAAAATATTTCCATGGACATCCTGATCATATCGGGCATCTCAGCTGGCAACCCCTCCCTGCCGCACCGATCATGACGATTGCGGACGAAATCGAAGGGAGTGAATAGCTTACGCGGTCACGTGTGAGATCAGCGGCTTCTCATCCTCGACTTCACGACGTCAGCCGTCTTCATATCGCCGGCATCGTTGCTCCAACCAGGCAGAAATCGCCAGAACTACTCCAAGCTGGTGCACAGGTAGCCGTTCCCATCGAGCTGCCGATCCTGCCCGCGATCGGGACTTGGAAAGTTGGATATCAACAACCGCGTCCACCAACATGCAGGAGCAAGTGCAGCCTGTCGCGCTCGACCACGGCGTCTCGCCGCCGTCGCCCATGCCATCAATCGACTCGACATTCGCGCCGGAGATCCGGTTCCCGCCCGTGCCGTCGTCCTCGTCCACCGGTTCCGTCGTGGAGGTGCACTCCGACCAGCTCGATGTCTACCAGCACCCAGAAAAGTACCTGGCCGCGAGCGCAGGCCTGCTCTGGACGACCCTCTTGACGTCGAGCGCCGTGACGGTTCCCGACACTTATGCGCTGGTTCTCAAGCATGCGATTGCCATGCTCGAGACACCCGTCGAAGTCATGACGCCGAAATTACTCGCCGTCGCGTTGCACACGCTCCGCACTCTCATCGACGTTCAGCCCGTGCGACGAGCACGACCGCATTTGGTGCAGTGGACCAATGCTCTCGGCGTGCTGCTGGAGCTTGGGCTCGACGAGGAGCATGGCGGTGCGGGGTGGGTCAGGGAGCCCAAGTTGCTCATGGGAATCGCAGCGGTGGTGGACCGTGTTCTCGACGTGCTCGCTGGTTTGTCTTCGTTTTTCTTCTTTTTCCACGATCCGCGACTTGTGATATGACCTCTTCCATTTTCCTGCACAGAAAGCAGCCATCTCGCCACGGCGCTCGACGCGCTCGAATCGTGGGTCAAGTCGCTTGCCGCGTACTTGCACGACCGCAGCATCCCACCACACGCCTTGGCTCTCCTCGAACCTGCCACGGCCTTTCTCGCGCGGCACGCTGGCGCGCGCAAATTCGACCACCGCACGCGCGTCGTGCGCATGACGCGGTCGCTGCTCGACCTGGTCATTGCCAACCTCCCGCAATGCACCGACGACCGGATTTTCTCGCAGTGCACGCGACTGTTGACCGTCGTCCTCGACGCGTCCGTCCAGCTCGAGACGGAGCTCGTCAAGGCGCTGCTCGAGGCGCTGTTGCACCGCGACACGGTGCGCACCGAGGGTTGGCGTCAAGCGCGCGCCGAAATGGTCGACCAGTTCATCTTATCACCGCCACTCGTGCAGCACACGCTTGAGACGTGTCTCGCGCCGGTCGTTCCCGTGAGTGCCGCGCGGATTCATTGCGACCAGGCGCAGCAGCAGGTCGTCGACCGACTCACTCTGGTATCTGACCTGGTGGAGAAGGTGGTGCGTCGCGAGTCAGTCGTGGTCGAAGCAAACGACGACTGGCTCGACGTGGCGGTTGTCGAGACGCGGCGCGCTGTCGACGAGTGGAGCGCATGCTTGGACGTGGTCGTGCAAGGACTGCGCATATTGGTTTTGCTCATGCAGGTGCCCGTCGAGGTCGCGTCGACCGAGGGGAGCGCACAGCTGCAAGTCGTCGAGGAGGTGACGCGCCAGTTTGCCGCGTGGTGTGGCGACCCGCAGTTCCTCGTCCGGTTTGTCGACTTGCTCGAGACGCTGACGGACGTGATTGTGGGTGTGGATCCGCACTCCAAGTACGTTCCCTCGTTCCTGTGGGTCAGTGGGACCCGTTCAGCTAACCTGCTCGCTTGCAACGAATAGGCCTCTCCTCTCGGCGCTCTTCAACTCCAACTCGAAACCGTTCCGGCGACGGCTGCTGTCGTGGCTCGCCGACATTCTCGCGCACGACTCGGGCGCGGACCTGCACCACGTCAAGGCGTTTTTCACCGAGGTCACGACCGAGCTGTGGACGTCGCTGGCCATCACGGAACAGTCGTTTCTCGCCGCGCAGTTGCCAGCACCGCTCGTCGCCAAGCTCCCAGACGTGGCCGACCTACCACCTTGCCGCATGCCACTGGCGGGTGGACCAAGAATGTCAATCTGGTCGCGCACGTCGCAGGACGCCGGTGGTGGCGGTGGCAGCAGCATCAAGTCGCCCATGGCGTCGCCGTCGTCGCTCGGGTCGACGACAATGGTGGCACCGTCGCCGGTCGTCAAGCTTCCAGAGTACGTGCCAGTTTCGTTTCTTCCCCCCCCCCCCCCCCCCCGTTATGGCCCTATTGACTTTGGAAAATATTTAGTGGCGTCGAGTACCTTTCGCTCGCCGACTACGGGGCGCTCGCCATGGACCCGCGCCGTAACGCGTACCTGCAGGCCGAGCAGCTCTACCTCACGCCGCCGGCCATGTCGCCGAGAACGCGCGTGGCCCGGGCGATTGCCCTCGTCGATGACGAGGACGATGACGCGTTCTTCCAGTCGATTCGCGAGGTGCCGGCCGACGCGAGCGAGTTTGGTGTCGTGGCATCCGCCGAGACCGCTGTGCCGCTCGATTGACTTGCTTTCCCTGAACTGGCTCCCCTCAACAAATCCGATTTTCATCAGTACATACTCGGGTGGACAATCTACAGCGGAATGATTTTCTCGTGGAGGAATGCGACGTCACTGTATTTACAATCCCGTCGGGCCGTTACCCGGCAGCGACGACCGCGCCGGGGTTGCGCTCAGTGCCATGGCACGACATAATGACCGAAAAGGTTACTGGCGTGCGGCGCGGGTTCCCGGAAGGTTCTGACAGTGGGAGCAACTCTGGATCCCATTCAGCTGGGTCAAGTTACGGGGACATGAAAACAATTGCGTCGATTTTGTATCGGGAACGTG
>GG745331.1:1135442-1178399 GCA_000151295.1 Allomyces macrogynus ATCC 38327
GATAGCAGATGTGAGGAGAATTGACCCCCCCGATGGGAGGCGAAATACGACCAGGAATAACCGAAAAAGAGGAGCGGAGGCGGCAGCGAAAGGCCGAGAGAGTACCCAACTCGGGGAGCGGCCGTACGAGTCGCCAATGCGCGCGGATCCGTGCCGCGAGTATCGGACCCGACGTACGGTGCCGAGTACGGGTTATTGGGCGCGGAGTACGCCGACGACGACTGGCTCGATGCGACCCATGGTGGAGCGCTAGCCGCGGCCCAAGTTCGTATCGGACGACGAGACGGGTAGACCGCCGTTACCGCCGCCGTACGGTCGTCGTGGGAACGGGCGCTGCGGCTGCGACTGGTCGGTGTACCCGTACTGGTTGGACTGCATGGTCGTCGACGTGGATGGTCCGGGAGTATGGTGTCCGCGAGGAGAGCCTTTGCAAGGGCGCGAAATCGGTGGAGAAGAGAGGCCGGATCAATCGCTCCTCTTTCCGTCAGCGACCAGAGCCGCGAGGTGGTGGTGCTGCGCGGCTCGAGTCCGCAGCAGCCGCGTGGGTGGCGTGGCCAGCCAGCCAGTGGATGTTGGGTTGCTCGCGGGGGTTGCTGCGGGAATTGGGAGCCGCCAAGAGACCCGTGCGTGCGTCGAGGTGGACCTTGATCTTGGCTTGGGTATTTCCTCGGTATCGGATGGCGGACACCTTGCGGGTAGGGAGCAGCGCGTCGGGTGTCGAAAGCGTCGTGATCAACGCGGCAGGGCCGAGTGAGAACCGTCGACTTGGGCGAGATGGTGGCCGTCTGGAGAGCTTGCAACAGGTGGAGGTGCGAGGGCGGGCACAGGGTGACGGGTGCAGCTTGACGAGAATGGATTGAGGGCACAGTGCAGCGAGCAAGGAGGGAGGAGCAATGCAGGGTGGTGTGGTCCTGAGCTGCTGTCGTCTGGGTCTGCCAGCAGAAATGAAGCGGGGACGCGTCGGGAGTGCAACAACAGCCAGGCACCTGCCGATAATCCGCTCTGAACTGCGGCTGGCGACTTTGCTTTTTTGAACAACCGGGCCGAAGCAAGATCAAATACTCGACTGCCATTTCTTGGCCAGTCTTGTTCGGCCTTGGCGCCAGAGCCGAGCGTGTGCGCGAGCGCGCTTCGCTCCTGCCCGCGACGAGAGCCCTTTTTTGGAGCATTGGCGAGCATCTTGCGCCAAGTACGGGTCGTGCAAGGTTGGAAATCCAGCATGCCAATGCATTTCTGACCACAGAACTATCACTCAAAAATCGAAAAAACCAGCAGCACCCGAGCCCACACTACATGAGCACAACGCCGAGCTTGTCGCCCGGGAACGGCTTGCACCGCCAGTTGTAGAGGTAGTAGTGCAGCACGCCATCGCCGCGCGCAAACTTGCATGCGTCGAGCACTTCGCTGTTTTCCATGAGCTCGAGGCAGTTGAAGACGTCGTGACCCGTCTTGTCGGCAAAATGCAGGCCGTCCGTAAAGAGCTCGACCAGGTTGTTCGACGTTTCAATTGCCGTCTTGCCCTCCGGGTAAAAGTAGTAGAAGGAATAGGCCGCGTTGAGCTCCGTGTGCTTGGGGTGGTTGAGCACCTTGGACGGGATCCGGTAGAAGGAGAAGAAGTGCGTGATCTTGCCCTCCTTGTTCTGTTTGGGATAGCGATATGTGATCGGTGAGCAACAGAAAGGATGTGCGACTCGGGTGCCAGCATCGTAGAAAAACGAACCTCGACCACATACGAGTGCACGACGCCCTTGCGCGGCACCATCCAGTGCGCAATCTCCTCCTCCGAGAAATGCGGGTGCAGGCCAAACCGCGCATTATACTCTTCCAACCCACGCTTGACCTGCGGCACATCGCGCACGGTCATTTCGCGAATGCCATCGAGCTTGGGTGTCGACCCAACTCTCAGACGGCGCTCCTGCTGCTCGAACGTCTTGCCAATTGGCACGTACGAGAAGCCCGTCTCGACCAGCTTGCGCACGTTGAGCGAGCGGTGCCAGTACCGGCACGCGCCGACCGACCCGGGCAGCGCGGTGCCCGCCGTGTAGAGCGCCTGGAAAATGCCCTCGAGGTTGCACCGACGCGTGATTTCCTTGATGAGCACGGGCGCGAGCCGCTTGGAGCGCAGCTTCTTGAGAACGCAGAGGAAGTTGATTTCCACCATGGGCAGTTCGCTGTGGTGGTGGTGGTGGTAGTGGGGGGGGGGGGGGGGCGACGAGTGTCAGATCGGTTTCAGCTGGAGCTCTCGATCTCACACAAATGGCAAGGGATCGCGTACGTCTTGTTCACAGCCATGCGGGCCGGAATACCACTAATGAACGCAACGAGCTTGCGCGATGCCGACACGCGCACACCAACGTGCCACGTCTTCTTCCAGCCCGGCGGTTTGAGGGCCCTGTGGAGGGAGTGCGACGCGTCAGATCATGGACCACCACAACGGAGATCATGCACCCACGGTCGCAAAAGCAAAAATTGTACCAGGTTAAGAGGTCCTTGGGGTACCCGAACCGGAAGTTGCCCTCGGTGTCCTCGACATAGTTGTTGAACAGCAGCGTGTAGACCTGGTCGAGCTCATTCTCGTCGGTAATGTCGACCTCGCACCATTCGAACCCAGCAGGCAAGGGCAACGGCGTCTGGCGCACTTGGTCGCGCGGCTTGTTGGGTTCGAGCGGACCGTCGGCCTCGATGGCCACCTGTTCCTCTGGCGCGGGCGCATCAGCGTCAGCGTCGGGGATCGAGTGCGGCTCGTCATGCGATCTCGAGCGCGCACTTACCGTGCGTCTGCGGGACCGGCTGCGTGCGCCAGAACTTGTGCTCGGGCGGCGGCTTGGGCGCGCCCTCCTGGCCGGCGCTCAGGGCCGCGATGCGCTGGACAGTCGCCAAAAGATCGTCTTCGTCGACGTCTTGGGGCTTTTTGCCGTTGGCGCGTTTGTTGTTGGACATGGTGGTTGCAGCGTGTCAACCTGATCGCTGGCGTTGAGCGTACGTGCGGGGTCAGCGTGACGGGATCGCGGCGGAGATTTCAAGCGGCGACGCCGACGAGACCGACGGACGTGGACGCTCGTGCTGGTGTGGTTGCGGTGGAGGGGCACGTGGCAGTGCGTGGAACGCTCCGCCCGGATCCATTTTCATTTTGTACTGTTCTTGGTCAGCAAGCGCCAGCGCAGAAGGGATCGCGATCAATGCGCGTGGGCCAACCGACCGGCCCGACCATGGTTCTTTTGGTCCTCTGTCGAGAGCCACCACACCAGCCAAACCGCCAACAACCGCACGAGCGCGCGCGACCCGCTCCTCGTCAAGCGTGACCCGCCAGCAAAGCATGACCGCCATGGACCAGTGCCCTGCCGGCGTCTGCAGCCCCGCCGACATGGACGCCTGGCCCTACGCGACCGCCGCCACCATCACCACGCCCACGAGCCCCGTTTCCTCGGCCGGCACCGCGACCCCGCTCATGGAGGGCACCGTCAGCCTGCTTCCGCTCCCGCACCTCGACGCGGCCATTGCCGGCGGCGTGCCGGGAGTCAAGTTGCCTGCGGCTGACAGACCTGCCGAGGCACCTGCAGCAGAAACAACACACGAACAGCGCCACCTCGACCCCGCACACGCGCCATCGCCGTCCGCGAGCAGCAGGAGGACCAGTCCCGTTCCCGAGTCGGCGGCGCTCGTGCCCGCTTCGGCTGACGCGATCGCGGCGGTCAATCCAACAACGTACGTCGCGCCGCGTACCATGGCTCCTGTCTCGAGCAACAGTTCCTCCAGTCGGTTATCTGAATTGACTGGAGCTACATCTAGTCGTCTTTCATCACGCCGTGAGGGAGGCGTCTTGTCGTACCTGTCGCGTCTCGTGCGCCGCATCGCGTCGCTCGGCCGGATTGGCTTCTACACGGGCGCGTTTGGCGGCCTTCTCGCCGCGCTCAACGTGATGCAGGCGAGCGGGTTGCTGCTCTACCGCGCGTGGCACCGCCCGACCGTCGCCGCGATCAATTCCAAGGCGCTCGCCGCATGCTGGGGCTACATTCAGCACATGATGGAGGTGCGTCTGCCCAGCCGTGTTCGCTCGACGATGCCGTGTTCGCTGACCGTCGCTGTCAAAAAATAGAGTCGGAACAGGGCGCCCGTCACGTTCTCGGGCGACGTTCTCGAGATTCCCTACAACACGCAGCGCGTCATGCCGTGGAACCAGACACCCGACCATCCGGAGCCACCGAGCGCCTACGTGATCGCGAACCATGTCTTCTTTTGCGATTTCACGCTGGAACACACGGTCGCCGTGCGCAGGAATATGCTTGGGCATTGTCGGTACTTTGCCAAGGAGAGCCATGGCTACTGGCCGCTGTTTGGATGGGTTCGTTGATTTTGGGTGCTCTTGTTGGAAATGGACAACTGCTCACGCGTCTTTGACTCTCCACTCGCTAGTTGATTCGCATGGCGGGGTTCGTGCTCCTCAAGCGTGATTGGGATCTGGTACTGCTGTCCACCCGATTTTGTCGTCCATTCGCGGCACCATCCACTCACGATCGTCGTACCCGTCATCTAGGACCAGAGATACATTCTCTCACGCGTGCAGGAATGGCAGCGCGAGCGGCAACCGATCTGGATGGTTGCCTATCCAGAGGGCACGCGCATGACTGCAGAAAAGTTCCGCAAGGTGCGCTTCTCCGCCTCCCACCCTCTCCATCCACGTCGACACCAACCTCCTTCCCCTCCTTCCCCACCTCCGTGTCTAGGCGCAACAATTCTCGCGCGACCGCGGCCTGCCCGTCTTCCAGCATCTTCTCTGCCCACGCACGAAAGGGTTCGTCGCGATCATGAAAATGTTGCGCACGCCCGACTCGCACTTCAAGTACCTCCTCGACTTTACCGTGGCCGCACGGCACTTGCCCACCGGTGGGTTCAACACGGTATTCCCGACCGGATTCGATCTCTTGGGTCGCCGCCGGTTGGATCGGATCTGGCAGTTCCACGTGCACGTCGACAAATTTGATTTGTGCGGTTTGCCTGACGACGAGGCCGGGCTCGAACAGTGGCTCATGGACCGGTGGGTCGCAAAGGACCAGCGGTTGGCGAAGTGGTATGCGCAGTGGCCGACGGTGGAGAATGGCGGCGCGTACGAGATTCCCTATGACACACCGGCCGAGGTGCTGCGCACAATGACGACGCCGGTGCCGCCGGCACAGATTGAGGAGGTCGAGTAGGGTGGATGGATGGCGAGAAGCGGGTGGGGAGTTTGAATTTTGGTTCGGGGTTTGGTTTGCTGTTGCTCTTGTATGCATAAATAAATTGGGTGGAATACACGCGTCTTTCAGAACGCTTTCAATACTGTTTCTGGACCAAGGAGATCGACGCACAGATGCAGATTCATTCTTGCCAACGAAACATATGAGACGGATGGACATGGTCATGCAGAAAAACGAAAAAAGGGGTTCAGCACTACAAAGACACAAAACGACACACGAAGCGACACAAATTGCAAACACAATTCAAGACTGCACGCTCAAACTCACAGCAGGAGCGTCAGGGCGAGCGGGACCGCCGCAGCGAGAACGCCAGCAACCGACGCGACCGCCGACGTCGACGCTGCCGACTTGCCTGCCTCGGTCGTCGACGGCCCGCTGGCCGATGTGGGCGTACCGTCCGTCGTCGTGTTGGTCGCATTCGCCGGCGCAAACGCGACAACGTAGTTCAAGTTGGCGCACCCGACGCGCGTCCCGTTGGCGCCGTGCAGCACAATCGAAAGCTTTTCGATCTGCTTGGTCGTGAACGTCGGGTCCCAGACGACTTTGCGGAACGTGGTCGCCGACGTCGCTTGGCCATTCACGTTGGTCTGCGCCTGTGCCGTCTGCAGCTGCACGGTGTTGGGCGTCGTCGCCACCTGCTTGTCGTCGGCCTTGATCGTGCCATACTTGCCGGACAAATCGCCCGTCTCGTACGACGACCAGTTGCCGGGCGACGGCTTGTAATCAGCCGAGTTCCCGCCCTTGAACCGCGGGTTCACCTGCGCAGCGTCCCAGTGGTCCTTGGCCGTCGCGCAATCCGTGCCCGAAATCGCCGCCTCGTGAATGTGGTACTTGAACTCGGTCGACCCCGTGAAGTTGCGCGCGACAATCGTGAGTTGCGCCACGGTCGCGGGCCGCGGCTGGCCCGAAATCACCGTGAAAATGTTGTCGGGCATATCGGGCGTCACGGGCACATCAATGATATCAATGGCCAAGTCGCCGGTGCCTTGCGAGTTGGAGACGACGGCGCGCAACGGGTTGGCCGTGAGCTTGGCCCAGTTGACGGCATCGTCAATCTTTTGCATGTTGGCGCAAGCGACGCGAGACCCGTTGGTGCCATGCACGGTAAGCGACAAGTTGGCGAAATCGCCGACCTGGATCGTCGGGTCGAGCACCCACTTCTTGCGGTAGTTGGCCGTCTCGGCGTTCAACGAGCCGTATTTGCCGGACAAATCGCCCGACTCGTAGGTCGTCCAGTCGCCGGAGGTCGGCTTGTAGTCTTCGGTCTTGCCGCCTTTGAACCGCGGGTTGACTTGCGCCTTGTCCCAGTGTGCGCCCGTCGACGCACAGTCGCCTGCGTCGTTCACTTTCGACTCGTGGATGTGGTAGGTGTAGTCGACCCCGGCGGGCAAGTCGTTGGCGGCAATCACAAGCACCGTCACCTTGTCGGGCTTGGGCGCCTTGTTGTTGAGCACGTTGAACATGACCGGGTTCACGCCCGACGCGGGCATCTCGGCAAAGAGCGCGACAACGCTGCCGGGACCGGCCTTGAAAACGGCGCGCGCACCAACGGTCGGAGTAAAGGCCGCGTCGGTCGCAGCCGTCGGGGCCGTTGCAACCGCGAGCAACAGCAGCACGGCAAAGACGGAGAGCAGCGGGCGGGCCATGGTCGTGGTTGGCTGGTGTTGTTGGATGGGAGGCGATTTGGCTCCGTGAGGAGGCAGGAGTTCTGGGAGAGCGTGGAGCGGCGACGACGCGTCCGGATTAAGAGGAAAGAAAGCGCAACGCTTTTGGCAGCACAGCCTTGATGCTGCAGGAAGGTCGTCTAGTCTAAGTTGAACCCGTTTCTTGTCGGTGCACCGGCTTCGGTCGACGACAACGCGGAGAGGAAACGGAGAGAGAAGAGGGTGGAGGCGCACCGGGGCGAAGCGCAGGGCAAAGGCCGAACGGTGGAAACGGTCGATGCTTGGCCGGGCTTTCGGCCCGGCTGGTTATCCGATTTTCCTGAGTTGAAGAACAAAAAACCGCGCATCAGGACGGAGTGCCTGTTGGACACGTGTCCCTGCTCACGGCGCGTTTCCTGCCGCGTCAGGAAATTCCCTGGGCGCCGGTAGCGGACGCCTTGCGTGCACCTCAAGCCACGGCGTTGGCGGCGTTGCAAAGCCTCGGCTCCAGAAATCGGCCGAAAGGCAAGTCCCTGCTCAAGTGAGTGAAACGGAGTGTGTCCCTGCCGAAACGCAGGCGAAACGCTTCGAAACGCGAAACGTACCGACGCGGTCACGTATCAAGGCTGGGCAGCTTAGGTTAGGTTATTCTGTGTTCTTGGCAGACGGCGAACCAGCCGGCAAAAATTTCAGTTGGGTCTTCTGGTGCCTTCTGGGTTGCTCGCCACGACCCCACGCTCAGCTCGCTCCGCCCCCGTCTTGGCCCACAGTTCTTGCCTTTCGCCAAGTTCTTGGCCGTTCGTTCTTGACGTGGACGACGGCACCCTTGGTCGCGCGCATAGTCCCACCTCCACACCTGGTCTGCCGCCGCACCGCATAAGAAGTTCGCCGCACCCTCCGCCAAACCGGATCTCCACACCATTCACCACCACCGCAAGCACAACCATCATGACCTCGCACCAAGCCGCCTCGTCCGAGCCCGACCTGCTCCTCGCCGTGCACAACGCGACCGTGGCCCTGCACGACGCGCCCGACGCATCTGATGCGGGCCGTGAAGTCGCACGCGGCACGCTGCACGTCGTGCAACTGCAAATGGACGCTGTCGACGGCGACATCACCGTCCTGACCGTCGGCGACGCCTTCCAGCTGCAGCTCGATGCCGGCGGGAGCGGCACCCTGCCTGTGACGCGCGCGAGCGCAACCACGTTTGTCTTCACGGTGCCGGCGCCGGCGGCGCCGGCGGCGCGCCGCTGCATTACTCGTTGAACGTCGAGACGCCCGATGCGGCCGAGTTGGATGCATTGACGGACTTGCTCGTGCACTACACGGCGCTCATCGCCCCGTCCGACACGTACCGCAACACGGTCGCACTCGTCGACGCGCACGGTGCGGTCGTTGGCACGCTCCCGACGCCGGTCGACGCGTCGCATTTGCCGGCGTACGACGAGAAGGCGCCGCTCCTCGCCGATGTGGACGCCCCTTCTGTCCTCACCGCCAGCGACGAGAAGAAGCGCGCCACCACGGCGACGCCGCCGCCCGTCGTTCTCACGGGCACGCCCGACGGCGGCGTTTCCGTCTGGCCTGCAACCGCAGCCGCGGCAACGGACGCAACCTCGGGTCTGTCGTGGGGCGACGTCCCGCCGGAGACGTGGATCGTGCAGGGCGGCGAGAAAGTCGGGTCGCTGATGGTGCAGGGTGCGAGTTTGCTCGCACAGGGGATCGAGGCCGCGGCCGCGTCCATGATCCCAACCACCCCCAAGGCCAAGGAACCGTGGGTGTTTACGCCCACGGCGCGCGAGAACATTGCCACGGCCAAGAACGTCTCGGACGCGGCGTTGACGGTGACCAAGTCGATTGTGAATGGCGCGGTTGCGGTCGCGTCGAAGGTGGGCGAGGCGGTCGCCACGCAGCTCGAGTCGAAATCGACCAAGCCGGGGAGTAAGCGCGAGCGCGGGCTCAAGTTCACATCGGCCGTGCTCAAGGCCGTCGGGACACTGACCGAGTCGGCGGCCAAGTCTGGCAAGCTCGTGATTGGTGCCACGGGCCGGTCGGCCGCGGATTACTTGGACCATAAGTACGGCGCCGAGGCCGGAAACGTTGCGCGCGATGTGGCGCGGATCGGTGAGAAGGTCTGGGTCGTCTACTTTGATGCGATGGGCATTCGCCGCGCCGTGCTCATGGCGGGGACCAAGTCGGCCGTGCACTCGCTGCACGACGCCAAGGCCGCAGCGGCGGCGGGGGCTGTGAAGGGGGATGGCAGCGTCACGTTCAAGGCGCCCGACGAGAAGTCGCCCGCTCCCGCCGCGACGTCGTCGGCGGCGGCGCAGCCGGAACAGTCGTTGAGTGAGACCATGGGCCCGGCCATCATTCTCGGGAACAAGGTGCTCGTGTCGCTCGCGTCGGCCGCGTCGTCGCTCGCCAAGGCCTCGTCGGAGTGGGTCGCAGCCAACATCCAGCAGCCGCCACTGCCGCCGCGCGAGAAGTCGTAAGTGCATCGCGTCGCAAGTCGTGTTTCCCAGGGCTTTTGGCCTCATCTGTGACCATCTGTACATATAACATACATGAAAAATCGGTTGTTGTATCTGCTCGAGGAATGGGAGGCCGTCGGACAATCATTGCGACACATGAGGGAACGGCACGACAGGCGACCCGGGCACGGGTCCGCCAAACAAAACTGCGAGTGCTAGAGGGAGCGAAACGAATCCCACAAAGCGGAAAAAAAAAGACGGCACGCAAAAATGGTTGAAAGGGGAAACGAGAAATAGAGGGAGGGAGGAAAAGGAACTGACCACGACTTGAGAGACCAAGCAGTGCCATCACGTCCCCAAAATCGACGACGGCGTCGCAAACACAAACGTCTGTCGTGTCGGCGACGTGACGGCGCCCGTCGCTGTCGTCGGGGACCCCGGCGGGCCCGTCGCCGTCATGTCCGGTGATAATGACCTGGTGCGTGGGAATGTCGGGCTCGTTGGACTGCTCAGTGCCACTGACGCATGCGTCGCACCCGTCCCTGGCGCTGCTCCCGGACTCGCGGGCGACGTGCCCAACGACGACTCGGCTGCTGCCGCTGCTGCCGCAGCCGCAAGTGGGAGCAGTGCCGGCGGCAAACTCGATGCGGCCTCGTCGTGCACGTCCTCAGTGGGCGTGAGCGCCGGCGTGATGGGGTTCAAGATGTACGTCTTTGGCGCGGTCTCGAGGGAAATTTGCGGCGACGGGAGTCGGTACGCGACCTGGAACCGTCGCTGCGCGAGTGTCCGGTACCCGGCGCCCGGCTCGTTCGTCGCTTCCGGTGCAGCGCCAGAAGCGGCAGCGTGCGCGTTCGGGACCCCTGCGGCCATTGGTAGCGCCACCGAATGTGGCCGCTGCCACACCAAATCGCCGTGCGATCGCGGCAACGTTGTCGGAAGCGGTGTCTGACCGGGTACCGCAGTGGCCTGCGATTCTGGTACATTCGACGTCGACGCGCGGCGGCCCGATTTGGACTTGCCCGACGACAAGTTCCCAAAGAACCACGACCGTCGTGCTGACGTGGATTGCATGGGCGGCGGTCGTGATCCGTCGCGCGAAATTGACGAGTGCATGTCGCGGCGCAGAACAGCGGCGTCGGATCCGCTGCGTGCGCCACCAAACCGCCGCATCGCCGCCCAAATCGCGCGGTCGACGGGGTGCGGCGGTGGGGTCTCGTCCGAGTCAGTCGTGCTCTGTCGCTGGCGGCGGCGCAGCCGGTGCACGCGGTACGCGACGAATGCCATGGCGACGAAGAGCGTAGTGACCAGGACGCCGAGCAGGGCGGCGACGCCTGCCGAGACGGACGACGAGTCGGATTTGGCGTTGGCGTCGACCGAGGTGGTCGGGTCGGTGTCTCCGACCTGGGAACAGAATGGGATCGAGACGGGCGTGTCGACCCACGCGTTTTTGAAGTCGTCGTAGTACATTTTCAGGCACGGCGAGTTGCTCGGGAAATCGTCAGGTAGGCACAAGGAGGAACGCAACCCGCCCGTGCCGTTGTGCGCGACGAGGGAGCACCGGTCGCCCGTGTACGCGCCGAGCTCGGATGGGACATGTGTGAAGTTGTTGCCGTTCAAGTGCCTAGTGGCGAAGCAAAAGCAAGTGAGTCTTGCCGGTCGGAGATCAATGAAGCGAAAGGACCAGGCGACGAACAAGACTTTGAGGTTGGGCATGGTCGCGACCGACTTGGGCACCGCGTTCAGCAAGTTGTTGCCGAGAAACAGGACCGATAGAGACGGCCCGTTGCCGACGTTTTCGTTGATGGACGTGAATTGATTGTCGCTCGCAAAGCTAGACGTTTCAACATCATATATTAGCCGAGCTACAACCACGACGGCCACAACCTCACATCCTCCTGCCTCGTGATCTTCTCCGAGATCACAACCGGCCAAACCACGCGTATCGAGGAAATGAACGCACAGGTACGCCAAGCTCTTCATGCTCCCAATCTCGCCCATGAGCTCGCCGGAAAATGCGTTCTGCCGAATGTGCCTGTAACGAGCGCGTAGTTAGTCCGTCGTTCTGCTCCCATCGACGAGAGGACACGACACCTACAGCTGCTGCAGTGCCGGCAACTGCGTCGCAGGGAACAGCGTCCCGCGCAGATTATTGCCGTTGAGCTTGAGCGTTTCCAGCATCGTCAAGCTCGCCAAGTTGGCTGGCAGCCCGCCTGTCAGGTTGTTGGATCGCAGGTCGAGCGAGACAACGTGACCATCGGCGCTGCAGCTCACGCCATACCAGTCACAGCACCGCGTCGTCGCCGAGGTTGCCTGTGCGTAGCCCGCCGATGCGGTCCACGACGTGGCCCCGCCAGTCGTCAGGAACAGCGCCTGCAGCGCTGCACACTCGGCCGCTGTCGATTCGGGCACCGCTGCTGAGGCCATGGTCGCGGGTCGGGTAGGCGCGGGCTCGAGGGTACGGAGCGCACGTGCAGGAACGGGAGTGAGAGCAGGTGCAGGGTCAAACGTGCGCTGTTGGATCCCAAACCGCAGCGATCAGCGCGGAAGCCGTGATTGTTGCACAAATCCGGGTTGGCAGGATCCACAACTCCGCGTTGAACAATGTCGCGCGCGCTGCCTGTGGGTTGGGAGCGGTCGTGTTCCACTGAGCTCACCGAGCGGAGCTGCAGGTGGTGAGCATGGGCTTCCGCGCTGGCGTACAGGCGTGCGCCTTGCCTGGTTGCGGAAAACTGGTGTGTGCTTGCGCGGTGAAAGGCCAAGCCGGCCAAGCGTGGGGCCAAGCAATGGGCGGCAGGCTTGTGCGGCGTGCAAGATGGGAACGCGAGCAAGCGAGAAAGCACTCGAGGGCCCGAGGGCGACAGCCTTGTGTGGGTCGTTTCGGTGAGCTGGTGCAACGATGATGGCGGGAGCGCCACTAGAAGGCAGCGGATGGTTGGCGGCGCCGTGCTCGTCGATATTTTGCGCGTCGACTGCGGCAAGTTGCAAGTTGTGGTCCAATGCCGGGTCAAAGTGGATTGAAAGCGGTCGGGCCGCAATAAATCGAGGTGGATATTGGGACTTTTGCGAACGTGGCGGAAGTCGCTGTCAACCTGGTCATCCATCCGATCGTGTCCATGGCGACGTCGTGGGCTGGCGAGCTCAAAGAAACGAATCGCTAGAATCAAAATTGTATTGTAAAACGCCTGGAACGACTGGATTACCAACGACGGGGCTCCTTGAAGCGCGGTATTTCGGTACGTCGCGCCAGGACCTTCAGCAACCAGTCCCGAATCGGTGTTGGTCGCGAGCTCACAACTTCGACACAAAGAACCACTTGCCAAGGACTACAAGGTGGAGAGCAATGGGGTGAGCCAGAATAACACGACTGGCAGAGCAAGAAGAGGCATCGTACCGGTCGGGTCGACCGGCGCGGGCGCCTCGTTCGTGCCTACAGGGATGCGTTGGAACGACGCGTCGCGGCTCGGGTTCCTGATGAAGGCGGGCGTGCCCTCGTTGGTCACCGAGGCACTGGATAGCAGCGAAGAGATTCGCGGTGTTAGTGTGACCAACAGTAAATCAAACATCGCTCCACGGTCTTGTATCGCACAACCAACGTACATGGAAATCTTGTCGGCACCCTCGGCTGCCTGCGCGGCGACGAGCTTCTTCCACGCGTCGTGCGTCTCCTCGATCACCTGCATCGCGTAGGCGCGGTCCTTGGCCTTGCCGCCGAACGCAAACTCGTTGGCGGGCTTGCCGTCGGGCATCTTGTAGACGCGGAACCACTCGGTCGTGGCCTCGAGCAGGCCCGGCATGTGCTTTTCCACGTCGCCAATATCGTTCAACTTGTCGGCGAGCGGCTCCTTGACGTCGATCACAATCACTTTCCAATCGGTCTCGCCCTCGTCGAGCAGCGCCATGACGCCCAACACCTTGACCTGCTTGACCTGGCCCGTGTACCCAATCAGCTCGCCGATCTCGCACACGTCGAGCGGGTCATTGTCGCCCTTGCAGCCCGTGTCGGGCGTGACGTGCGCCGGATCCTCCCAGGTCTGCGGGAATGCGCCATAGTTCCAGATATAGCCGTGGTGCGGGAACACGTTGCGCACGTAGCGCAACTTGCCCTTCTTCACATCCTGCTTGAGCGGGTTCAGGTACTCCTCCTTGCAAATCTCGAGCTTGGCGTTGGTCCACCGCGGGATCTCGACCACCATGTTGAGCACGCCGCGCGTGCGGTCGGCAAACAGCGGAATGTCGTGGAACGGCGAAACGGGTTGCCCGTTCTTTTCAATGTAGACACGGTGGTCGAGCGTGTTGGGCGCGCGCACGGAGCGAACGCCGTATTCGCTCGCGGCAGTCGACAGAGGCCGCGTCGCGGCCACGCGCAGGTGCTGCTGCAGCATCGATCGGACAGCGCGCTGCATCTTCTTGCTCTTGGTCCGGCCCAAATTAGTTGTGAATGCAGCGAGTTCAAGGGCTGCTCTGGTCGACGCGTCGATGGTGGGGAGAAAAGACGTGAGGGTGGTGGCCCAAACAGTTCGTGGAGCAACAGTGACTTGGACGCGGCCTGATGCAACAACAACCATCCGGCAAAAGTCGGAATGGTGGATGATTGCTCCCAACGCCGCGAAACTGACGAGAGGAGCAGAGGAATGGATTGAATGCATTTGTTGACAATGATGCCGAGTCCCTCCCGAGTTCAAGAAATCACCAGTCGCTGTTCGTTCGAATTCTATCGGAGTGTATCCAGGCGGGAGGAGCAAGTCAGAATGCAGTTATGGCTCACGCTTTCGGGTGGAGAAGCAAGAAAATGAGCGTACCACAATCTCCTCGTAGTCGGCTGCGGGCTGCACGCCCAACTTGGCCGCGTTGCCGCGGTCCGCGATCCGGCGCTTGTTGATGTCAACCTGCACCTGCAAAAGCTGCAACAGCGTCGAGTACCCGTGCAGCTGGCGCAAGTTCCCGTCAAACGCGTTCTTGACCTGCTTTTGCCGCTCGCGCAACTGGCGCCCCGCGGCCTCGGCCTCGAGAATCTTGCGGTTGTAGAGGTCGCGATACGTCTTGAACCCGCGCGTGCGCTGCACGGCATCGAGGACCTCGTCGCCGCCAATGTAGGCCTTCATTTCCTGGAGCACCGTGTCCATGTGCGCGTCGGCCTGTGCGACCATGTGCGTCACGTAATGCCACCGCGACTCGTCAGCGCCCGATTCGGCCTGCAACTGCCGCAAATCCGACTCGAGCTGCGCAATCTCCGTCTCGAGCCCGAGCACGACAGCATCAAACTCGCGCTTGCGCCGCGCGTACGTGGCCTCGGTCTCGCCCGCCTGCGCGCGCAACGACTTGAGTTCTTGAATCGCGGGCGCGAGCGTTGCCTTCTTCTCGGCAATCGCCTGCATCAGCTGCTGAACGAGCGAGGTCATATCGTGCATCGTCTCGGCTTTGGCCGCGTCCACGTTGCTCTTCTTTTCCGAGACCGACTCGAGCGTCGCCTTGGTGTTGCGGAACCCGGATACGCCCTGCCGCTGCTCGAGCGCCTGCAACGACCGCTCGAGAGTCTGCTTCTTGGCCGCGAGCAGTTCGCGCGTGCGCTCCAAGACGCCGTTCTCGGTCGTTTGCCAGTGCAGGTCCTGCCGCTTGGCCTTGTACTGGTTCGACTTGACGCGCAGCTCGGCGACGTACTGCTTGAACTCGTCGCCGCGCGGAATTGACGATGGCGCCTTGCTCTGCTTTTCGGCAAGCTCGCGCTTGGCGTCGTCGACGGCCAGCATCAGCTGGCGCAATTGCTCGGCGGCAGCGTTCTTCTTGTTGGAAATGACGGTCGCTTGTTGTCGGAAGAGAGAGAGCTTGTCTTGCGTGTTGCTAGTTCGTGCGGTCGAAAGTCAGCGTTGCGAAAGATGAACGGAGAGAAACTGATGGCGAGGAAGTACTGCTTCATGACGCGCCGCTCCGTCAAATCCTTGAGCTCCTCGCACAGCGACTCAACCTCAGCCTCAAGCTTGACGATTTCCGACGTTGACCACTGCGGCTCGTTGAGAATGCGCTGCAGCGTATCGACAGATGCTTGCACGGCTTGCAAGTCCTACATCCACCGCATACACATGGGTCAGCACACAAGTGCGCGTGCCGCAATCCAAGTGACGTACCTTGGGCAGCTTCTCGGTACACAAGAACTCATTGGTCTTGCGGTCCTGCTCGAGCCGGGCCAGCAGCCGCTGCGGGTCCACCTTGGCCATATCCTTGGCGTCGTTGAGCCGCTGCCGCATCGTCGTGAGCCGATTCTGCGTCGCCGTCAACTGCACTTTCAAGTCGCGCGCACGGTCCTGCAGCTGCTTTTCGCGCAACTGCTCCTGCCGCAGCTCGCGGGCGGCCTGCAGCCACTTGGCCGAATTCGGCTACATTGCGAAAATTGATGGGTGGATGAGAAATCGTTCGGGCATGAACCACGGAGAGAAAGAACGTACATAGTCCTTGGCGTCGCGCTGGTGCCGCTGCAGTTTGCCCTGAACCAGCTGCTTCTCCTCCTCCATTTGCTGAATCTCGCGTTTGAGATCATTGGTCTGCTGCGACTCCTCGTGCATGTGCTCGGCCTGCGAGAGCAGTTCGCTAAACTCTTCTTGCCGATTGCGCAGTTGCTGCAAGAGGTCGGCAATCGCTGGCCGCCAAATCACAAACGAACATCGTCAGTACGTCTGCACACTCGGGCACAAGCGAGCACGAAATGCACGACGAACCCGGATCGGCGGAAAACTCCATTGGGATCGGAGGGTCGCGGCAAAATCGGCCGCGGTAGGCACGGCGCTTGTTTTCGTTGATGTCCCTGAGCAAGAAGCTCAGGATGTAGAGAATGAACGGCCGGTCGGTCCCCGAGATGATTTTCTGGGCGACATCGGGACTGCGCAGCAAGTACGCTCGTTGTCAGTCGAACCCATCGTAGCAATCACGATTTCCGCCGCACGCCACGTACACGGGTGCCGGATCGAACCCGAGCGACAAGACCAAAAAATCGGCCATGCGCTGCGACGTGACTTCAGGCAGCTCGTTGCGAATGTCGATGGCATGGATGGAGTTGGGCGTGTCGCTGTCGATGTGGGCAATGACCTCGTTGAGCAGCGCAATCAGGTCCGGGTAAGCCAGGTCGTCGTGCAGCGCAATCACCGAGAATTTCTTGTTGAACGGCGGCTTGGCCAGCGTGTCAGCGACGAAGCGCAGGTCGGTCGGGCCTGGCGCGGCCATGGTACGGGGTTGATCCAGAAACGGGGGTACTGGTCAAGATATTGCCGGAAGACGGGGCCGTAGCAGCAACTTGGGTGTGGACAAGTCCGGCTCTGCGCCAGGAGCAAGCAGCTGATCGTGGCCGTCGGAGGTGGGTACTGACTATGAAGATGAGCAGTGGAGAGTCGAACACTCCCCTCGCGGACTGCCTGTCTATCACGTGAATCATCAACTGGTCTGATCAGCATTGCTGTCCACTGTTGCAACAGCCTGCAAGCTCGCGGCGCTCACTCGAGGCCGGCCCATCGGCGCAATCACGCAGTGCCAGCACACTCGTACAACTTCCTGCACTCTGTGCCGAGCTTACGGCGGGACCGATAGACCCCAATCGCATGATGCCAGTCTTGCCGCTTCGCTAGCCCGACCCCACCACCACGATGCCGTCGGCCCCGTCCCCACCGCCTCCGGGCGACCGGCAGGGGAGCGCCAGAACCGACGCTCCACCACCGCCACTCTCCACCACTTCCGATCCCGCGGCGCCCGCTGATCCCGCGGCCAGTAACTCGCCACGGACCACGACCATCCCGCCGAGCACGGCACCAAGCCCCAAGCCGCGCGCCAAGGATGATCTCGCAAGCGACCAGGACTCGCCCGAGGACGAGAGTTTTGTCGACGAGGACTTGCTCAACTCGGGCCTGTTCAATATTGAGTCGAGCTCGGCGTTCAAATTTCTCGATGCGCTGCGTGCCAAGGAGCAGATATCGGCGGCACGGTTCGTCTTCATAGTTCTCAACCTCGACAGTTTTGCGGTCCATTGGCGGATTCTGACGGTGGAAGTGTCCGTGATCCAGGGCCGAGGAGCTCAAGCGCAAGCACCACTCGCTCTACCAGTTCATTCTCATGGCGTTCGAGTACGAAAAGGCCATGATCAAAAAGTCCAAGACGCTGCAGGCCGAGGTCTCCAAGCAGAAGATGGACATGGACAAGACCGGCACCAAGGTCTACGACGACAATGCCGAGATTGGCGAGCTCAAGCGCGAGCTGCTGCGGGTCCGTCTTTGCACCACGAATTTCCCTTGTCGCCACTTGATCTGACGTTCGCGTTTCTCCCCACCTCCGTAGTGCCAAAACGAGGTCACGCTCGCGCAAGAGCGCGAGGCCAAGTACTCCAAGGACATTGAGGAGGCGCTCATCACCAAGGAAGGGTTGCTCGAGGACATTGAAGAGATTCGCCGGCACAAGACCGACATGCTCGAGCCGCAATTGATTGCCAACACCAAGGATATCAAGCTCGACCTGATTCAGCGCAAGCACCAAGTCGAAAATCTCGAAAAGGACCTCGAGGAAAAGGAGCAAATGCACGAGAACGCGGCCAAGGATAATGAGCGGTTACTTGCCGAGCGCGAAAAGCAGGAGATTGCGCTCGCCAAGGCCAATGAAATGCCGGGCAAGATCATGAAGCAGGCTGAGGTACTGCGCGACGGGATCGCGAGTTTGGTGATTGAAAACGTCAAGCAGGGACAGCTCGGCGCGCAGCTCGAAAAGGATGCGGAGAAATTGACCAAGAAGCGACGAGTATGTGATGCATTCTGCTCGCAACCGTGTCTCACCGACGAGACGGCTCATTTTTCCCGCTTCTGAAGGAACTAGAGGAGGACCGCGCCACCCTCGCCGCCGAGTTTGAGCAGCGCAAGGAGGAAATGCTTGAGCGCGAGCGCGCGTGCGACGACATTTTCCGCGAGCACGAGCAAGCCAAGCTGTTGCTGGCGCAGCAAGAAGAGGAGCGGCAGCGGCTCGAGCTGGCGCTGACCGCGGCCGACGCCAAGATCCGCGCCGACCACGAGGCGCTTCTGCGGTGCGTGCGCGAAAAAGACCACCTCGTCAAGGTCTACCGCAAGCTCGAGGGCACGGTCAACGCGGCCGTGGCCACGGTCCCGGGCGCGCGGCAGACGCACCAGGACGTACTGCTCGCGCTCGACGTTGCGCAGCGCGACGCAAAGCACTACCGCACGCAGGCGCGCACGGTGCGCCACGAGATTGACGCGTTGCTGCACACGTATCTCGAGGCCGAGCGCATGTCGGCTGGCGAAAAGGAACTTTTTTCCGCGCAGCTCGAAGCGAACCGTACGCTCGAGCACGAAATCAGTGCACTTGCGCGCAAAATGGAGCAGCTCGAGCGCGCGATCGTGCAGGCCAAGTACGAGCGCGAAATGAAGGCGCGCGAGCTGTTGCGCACTGAGGCGCGGTTCCGAAAGGCGCGCGACGACGCGGGGCACCGCGACATGGAAGTGCAGGACGCGCTGAAAAAGGCCGACGAGGCGCAGTCGCGGCTCACGGATTTCGCATCGCGGTACGATAACGTCAAGAACGAGCGCAACCGCTACGTCAACTTGATTGCCAGCTCGCAACAGCGCGCCGTGGAAATGAAGGAAAAGGCCCGGATCTTGCGCTCGGAAATCGACATTTTGCGCACTGAGATTGCCGGCAAGGACCGCGCACTCGCCCGGCAACGGCAAGAGAACACGGCCGACTTGTCGCGGCGCGATAACGCCAAGATGGAGGCCAACCGGCTCATGGTGCAGTACCGCGAACGGCGATCGTTGATTGACCAGCAGACGGGCCGAATCGACACGTTGTCAACGTCGCTGTCGAGCTGTGCGGCGGAGCTGGCGACGCTCAAGTCCCGGTACGAAGTGGTCGTCAACGAGCGCAACGCTGCCGGGCTCCAGTACCTCGAGCGCAACGACGAGCTGTGCATGCTCTACGAAAAGTGCAACCAGCAGGAGCGCGTGATGCTCAACGGCGAGGCCGAGTTGCGACTGCTTGAGGACCGCATCCGGTCTTTGTCACGCGTCAAGGGCGAGTTCGATCGCACGGTCCGGTTGCTGCGTGCGCGCGTGCCTAAGATGCACAAGCTGCTCACCGACTACGAGTCGTTGCGCGCGCAGGTCAAGGAGGCCAAGACGCAGGTGCTCGAATTGTCCAAGATCATGGGTTCGGTCTTTGCTCTCGTTTTGCTGGTCTCGGCACGGCGCTGACTTGAAATCCCATTATCGATAGAAACGCCCACGACGGAGCGCGTGCGTGATCTCAAGGGCGCTGATCCAGCGCAAGAAGAGCTCGTGGCCAAGGTCCGCAAGCTTGAGCTGCGACTCGCGCAGCAAGAGGAAAAGCTGCTCGAAAAGGACCTGGTGCTCGAGGAGATTGCGCACTTGACGGAACGGCTGCGGTCGCAAACGCAGCTCGGGCGCTCCGAGTCGGCCGAGGTCATGGGTCGTATGAACACGGTTGCGCGTAAGCTGTCGCAGACGGCACGTACAGCCATGGCCACGGTTGCCGAGCTGTCCATGGCGCAGGCGCTCTCGGCAGCGCTCGGGGCTGAGGTCGAGGGCAAACAGGCGTTGCTCGAGCGGGTCCGCCACGCCGTGCCCGTCGACGAGCCAGGCAACTACGTGTCGGCGGCCAGTGCCGTGATTGGCAACGATCCACTGTTGGCGGCGGTGTCCGACTTTGACGCTGAGTGGGCCAAGCTTGAGGAACGGCGGCGCAAGCGCGTCGCACAGTCGCAGCATCAGGCACGCAAGCGGCGCACGGTGGGCGAGGCCGCGATCGACGAGGCACAAATGTGCGGCGATTGGACGCGGTTGCCCGAATTTGATACACCGACCTACTTGTTGCCGACGGGGATCAAGACGACTGCACTACCGCGGCCCAACGCGTACTTGCCGTCGGCGCCCGAGGCCCTGCCCGTGCCCAAGCCGTACGGCGGGCACGCGCCGTTCAAACCGTCGAACGAGCGCATGGCCGCGACGGCGGGCGGCAACCTCAAGTACTACCGGAAGCCTGTGCAGAAGCCGATTGAGATCTAGACTTGTGTGGAACTGGCGACGTTGTACATTGGCGGGCATTGTTGCAGGCCGGGGCGGGTCCTCGTCTCTCGAATACATCCAATCCGTTGGCGTGGTCTGCGCTTCGGTATCACGGGCTGATCAGCCCCGATCAGAGCGGCGCGGGGGAGGACCCACGGAACCACAAGCAAGCAGGGCCGTGGTGGAAGTGCTGTGCGGGCTGCATTGCGGACGCGCTGCCAACGCCTCTCCAACACTCCCATCCACCTCTCCGCCATCGTCATCGTGGAAAGTCCACCTCGTCATCCTCGACTTTGCTGTGCGCGGCCCTGCCGGCGCCGCTCAACCAATTATCTTGGCGCAATCGACAAGCCAGCACGACGAGACGACGGCCTCGCCCTTAACGGCTGCAGCTCTGCGGCCAGCTGCAACTCTCTGGTCAACGAGCAAACAACCACTCTCAACAACAACCAGCACTTCAAGTAGCGCGGCTCGACTGCCCACGACACGAGCCGCTCCCTGTATTCTTGCCACCGTTTCCGTACCCGCGTGCGCACCCACCGTTCTCTCGAGGACCTGCCGCGCGTCTCGATTATTTTTTCTGGCGCTCTCCTAGCGCCGCCGCCCTCCCAATCAACGTCCTGTCGCGGCGGCTCCGACTTTCGGACCGCTTGCCGCCGCCGCCCCGCGCCACTGTGCGGCTCCTCAAGGCCCGCCCGCCGATTGCCATGCTCTCTTCAGTATGTGCCGATGACAACCGCCACCGCCACCTGGCCCACAAGGTCATGAACCTGACGCATCACGGCCTGGTGCTCGTGCTCGACCACCACGAGTCGGGCCGGTGGTCGCTGCCGCCGGCGGAGTTTGTGCCCGCGCAGGACGCGGCCTCGTTTTGCTCATGCAATCGCAACGGCGAAATGACGGGCACGGCGGGCGCGTATTGCTACCGGCTGCGCGCGCCCGTACGCGGCGAACTAGTCGATTTCTTTATCGTGTTCCTCTACTCGAACCCGCTGGTTGGTCCGTACATGTCGCTGGAAGAGCGTGGAAAAACAATGAATGGTTGGATTGATCGTGTTGTGCGTGGCCGATTTTTGTTAGGCTCGTTCAAGGCTGGCATCAAAGTGTATCGCGGTGACGAACCCACGCACGAGCGGCTCCGTCTCGACTACCAGTCTGTCACGTCGAATCGCACTGAGGTTCTGTTTGGCACCGACGACAGCGACGAGGGCTACTTGGCTGTCAGCATCCCGGGCTCGCGTGTCGTGTTCGAAGTACGCGAGACGCACGGATCGCCCTTTGTCACGCCAGTCTCGACGCCGTTATTCGATACGATGCCGTTTTTGCCGCACGTCTGCCGGCTCACGGGCGCGTCATTTGGCAGCGGACCAAGGAAACTCGGTGGGTCCGGACGCGGTGCCAGTGCACGCAAGGCCAAATTGTCGGCTGGGCCCTTCTACCCGAATGTGGCCCCGTATCGGCCTGGCTCGCTCTACCATCTGAAACTCGCCTACGTGAACCTCGATGTGATCCCGCCAAAAGACCGGCCCAAGATCGATGCCATGGACGCGATTGCGCAGCTGCTAGCGTCGTTCAACGTCGTGTGTGTGCAAAACGTGCACAAGGCCGGCATCACCAAGGCCGTGGCAGCAGCAGCATCACGAGGGGTGACAGCGGTTCATGGTGCGTTTTGCGTGAGGGATTTGTGACTTCTTGGCGCCGACTGATTTGATACCCAATTCTGCGTAGACCGCGACATGCTCGTCTTGAGCGAGTATCCCATATTGGACCACGAGTTTGTACCGTTTCGTATCATCGACAAGAACGTGAGGTGCGTTCGATTTCCTTCTTCCACCCGCCAGATCGAGTTGACCAATGCCTCTCACGCTCATGTTGCACATCTAGCCCATACGCGCCCGGATTCCTGTTTGTCAAGATTTTGCTTCCGCAAGGCGGCGCCGCCACGTTCATCCTGACTCGACTGCACTCGGTGGTGCCATTTCGCGCCCGACCACCCACCAACCTGTCGTCCCCCTTGCACTACGAAGCCGCGTCGGTCCGCTTCTCCCAGTTTCTCGACATCATGGCCTACATCCGGCGACGACCGACGATGCTCGAGGACGGTCTCTTTCTCATGGGCGACTTGGCCGTCACGCCGCCGGAACCGCCGGAAATTGCGCCGGACCTTCTCATGAAGCCGGCTCCTTCGGAGCAGGAGCCCTTCGCGTCGCTGCCTGACGAGCCCGACATTCCGCCCTTTTGCCCGTGTCGCAACACGTCCGACGGCGACGGTTCGTTCCGCACGTTACTGAATCTGGCGTGGCGCAGCACCGGCGCGCAACTCGCGCTCGATCTGTTCCACGACGCGAGCATGGACGCGCCGCTGAGCCATTTCATGGACATGGTCGCTGCTGTCGCCAAGGACCAGCCGCCGGCACCGGATACGGTCGCAGGTCGTGACCGCGTCATGTTTCTCGCCGCACCGACGGAGCTCGTGCACATTGGGGCCAATTTCGCGCGGCGGTCGTCGCACTTGATCGCACCGCCGCCTGAAATGCTGCTCGACCCGCCGGCACCGCTACCTCCCGTCGACACGACCAAGTTCCACATCGACTTGACTGTGACCCCACCGGCACCGAGCGACGACGCGGAACGTGCCGTGTCGCCCGCCGCGAGCACGGATTCCGGGTACGTTGAGGGCACGCTCCTGTCGGCGCCCGCGTCGCCCATGTCGCCGCGAATTACGATGCCGGCACCGCCGCCATTACCGCCGCGGGCGCGATCGAGGTCAAGGTCGCGCGTGCGCGCTGAGGACACGGATGAGCCCGCCAAGGTACTTCGGCAATTGGAAATTGGGCTCGAGCGGCGCGTAGTGGACGTGCCCATGGTCCAAGGCAAGCGCACGGTGCATGTGGCCATCGAGTTTCAGGCCGTGGGCGTGCAGGACCATTCGGCCGAGTACCGCAAGCGGATGCTGAGGAGGTTAGGGTGATGGGATTCGTTGCCGTTTGTTTTTAGCGTGTCGGATCTGTGCTACCATGCAATTTTGTCGTGATTTATGATGTGAACCAAAGGGGAAATCGTTGTTGCGATGGGAAACTAGCCGGTGTTCATTGTTGTCGCGAGCATACCTCGCTGTGGAGATTTCTTCTGAGGAAAGGAACGAAAGGAGGTTGTGCTCTTCAAAAATCGGCCAAGGAGGTGTTTGACATGGCCGATCTGAGTGACGTGGTGACTGCCAGCCACTGGCTCGGCGATGTGCCAAACTGCAGCCCGAAACCGACGATCTACCCAGTCAAGACTTAATGCAAATGTTTTCAAGAGTCTTTCAAGGAATTTCCGAGCTCCGACCAAGCATGTGCTCTGCTCCCCGTCGCCATGGCTGACGTTGCCGGCATCTAAACCGTCATGTCGCCAGCCAGGCTCGTGCCCGAACCTCGACGTAAGCATCCGCAGCCGTTCTGCTTTTTTCAATGATTAAGGAGTCATTCCGTCACCTGGCATGCCGGCCTGCCTCGTGTCTGCGGACCCGCTGCGGTTGCTTCTGTCCGGCCACATCGAACCTGTCCAGATTGTGAACCAGACACTTTCGAGACTTCATGTCATGTCTTCTCCACCTTGCGCCGAGTGCTTTGGTTCTCTCTTTTCAATTGCAGCCATGCTTGAATTCACGAACCGGACACTATTCGCCTCTCTCCCCCCCCCCCCCCCCCTCAACGCAAACCGCATGGAGGCCTCGACCATTGCGGCGCCCGTCCTCGGCGGGCTCATGTACAACCAGCTCGCGCAATTTACGGTCGCTGATTTGACCTGTGCCACACACGTTGCGCTCCACCTTCGCCGTCGATAACGGGTGCTCGAAAACGTGCGGGGCGGAAGGGGCATTGCGCTCTTGCCCTTTGCCTCGGGCTTCTTCGCGTCGCGGGGATATTTGGGGCCGCAAGGCTGTCTCGCTGGCCATGGTCGCTGCAAGCAGGAGGAGCCATCCGCCGTCTACGCCGCTGGACTTGTAGCAATCCGATCGAACCTCTTCCGTGCTCAATTCTTTCCTCGCCCCTCGACGATAACGAGATCCGGTCGTGACCTCTTGTCCGCCCAGCAGCTCGCTACCACCCGCCTGCCTGCCTGCCCGCTGCACCGTTTCGCTCCACCGTTTCGCTCTTCGCGCCCTCGCCCGACCGCCTGGCTGCTCGACCGCCCGACCGCCCGCCCGCTCCGCGGATCACGCAGCGCAATCTCGTTACGCGCGCCTGAGTGGATCGTGCGCGGTGCCTGGTTTTCGCGCGCGCGCCGCCGGCCAACCACTTGCACCACGCTCGATTCCTCTGCGCACTACCCATCCTGCATTTCGCTCTCGCTGGCTGTGATCGGCGCACACTTCGTCATCATGTCCGTCTTCTGCTCCCCATCACGCCCGAGATCATTCGATTACATCGTCGTCCATGTTCTGACAGCGATCCCGCCCATTTCACAGGTCTGACGGCGAACCCGTGCCGGTGCTGTCGACCGCGCCGTCGATTGTCGCGAAGTATTTGCTTGTCGTGACTGAGTCGCTCTCCATCGTCGACGCTTTCTTCGACCAGTCAAACCCGGATCTCGACTCGGCTCTCATGCTTCTCGACGAGAATGCCAAGAGCGGACCGTACAAGCAGGAGATCGAGAACAGTGCGCAGCTCGAGTAGTCGCGTTTACGCGAGTTGCTCGTCTCGGGCGAGTCCATGTCGGTCGATTCGTGCCAGGCCGACTCGACAACCTGGCTCCCGATCTTGTTCATTGGCACCGAATCCGCGATTGCGAGCAAGTACGCGTTCATTTAATGACCGTATTGGCAACATCTCGGTCACGTTGCCGTCTTGCCGCTCGCCGAGGCGCACGTCGTGCCCGTTTTCCAGCAAACCGCGACGCTGCTCCCGTACATGCACGGCCAGTACCCGCGTCTAATAAATGTGCTCGCGGAATTGGTGTTTGACGGGTTGGCGCAGGAGGTCCGCGATGCGCAAGGGCACTTTTGCTCGAATTTCTCCCTTCATCCGCACCGACCCTGTTTCCTCGTCTCCCACGGAACCAACGAGTTGAATGCGGAGAAATAGGCGCTCGCAACGGTCCTGGATGATGTGAAGGGTCTCCCCACGCTGCTGTGTGCCCGACGTTGCACGCCGTCCGACCTCGCCGCGTGCCGAGCCTTTCGCGTCGCCACCTGTCCCTGCCGCGCGCCCGGCCTCATGGGCCGCCCGGTCCCGCGTGCCCGATCCCGCGTGCGCCGGCTGTCAGACGCAAATCCGCCAAGGTCCTCGGTCAGTGTGCCACCAGCGCCAGGATCCGCTGGGCGCGAGGACGGTTCGCTGCTCCCGCCTGGGGCTGCCGCGCGTTGACGGCCGACTGAACTGGCGTTTGCGCAAGCGCTGCCACACGCCGCCGCGGCTGCTATGGCCAGTGGCCGCCACGACCGGCGGTCAAACTGGGTCAGGAATCGGCGCTGCAAAGCGAGTGGGGATCACTGCGTGGAAAGACTGGGGCCAGATGCAACGAGGCTACGCATCGTGGGGAGGTGGAGAGCGGTGGAGAGTGACGGACAGGAGGTCCAGAGGAGCGGCAGCAAGGCGTGGACGATCGCCTTGGCGGCGAGGTTTCAGTCAGTCTCGGTCACGGACGCGCCGTCCCTAGATCATCCTGAGCGGCCAGGAAGTGCGGGACGCGCAGGGTGCGGGTGCATGGCATGGCATCGGTTGCCAAATCGGTCGTCCGTTGGTTCGTTGGTGTGCGCGTTCGTTGACGCGTTCGTTTGCCCGGTGAAGCTGGAACGACTTGGCAAGCGTCCACAAATGGCTGTACCTCTCACGATGCTTGGCAACCGCATTCGATTCAGCCAGCGGCGGCCTGGGCGACGCTTTCAACCAGGGCGGATTGCCTCGACTCACGTCAGTCTAAACGGCGTGTGCATGAGGTCGCCAGTTCCAACCCAACCGCGTTCACGTCAAAGAGCCTGTCGTCACGAGACTGGTTCTGCGCTGCTGGAATCCGGAAACTGAAGACACGTGAGAAACAGTCACTGGGCGGCGACTCGCGACGACCATCAGCAACTGTCGAACACGTCGTCGTTCTCGATGATCACCACCGTTCATGGCCACCAAGTGGCCACCTGCAGCTTTTCCACTGCCCGCAACACACTGCTAACCGACGACCTTGGAGTTCTCTGCAATCTGCGACCAGCTGCACCGCATCCTGCTGGCCCGGTCCGAGCTTTTCAACTCAGCCGCGAAACTGCACATACATCCTTTGGTTCCCGCACTCGAATTTACTTGCACCTTGAAGTCGCTCCAGCATGGTATCTCGATTTATTCCTCATGCCGCGGACATTGCCCGAACTGGACGCTGATCCGACCATTTTTGTTCGGCTTTAGGCGGACCGCAAGCGCCCACGGTCACCTAGCCCGCACGATGATGACCGCATGTCGGTCCCGACGTCGCCCGGCGTGCGCACCTCGCTTCCGCCGAGCAGCCCCGTGCCGTTTGCCGAGGACGACCTGATTGCGCGCGACATCGATGATCTCGGCGGCGACGAGGACGAGGGCGACGGAATTGACCTGTTTGGGTCCGACATGGAGCGGTACGTTTGATGTTGCTTTTGCGGGCAACCGTTTGTGAAGGTTTTTGTGCACGATGCTCATTACGGCCCCAAATTGCTTTCTTGCGTTCTAGCGATTACCGAGAACACGACCGCTTGGACCGCTACGACGCCGTCGACCTGGACGACGAAGAGTACGCCCAAATGGACGCGGGCCAGCGCGCCGAGGTCGAGCGCATGATGCGGCGCCGCGACGCGCTCGAGGGCCGGCTGCCGATGCCGTTCATGGACGATCTCGGTATGTACGCAGCGGCGATCCCCTCCACTCTCGCTTGGCGACCTGCCTTGCCTTAGAGGGTGCTTGCGCTCACCACCATCCACTTTTTCTCTGCACAGAGGACGACCAAGAAATGGAAATGCAGCCGCGCCGCCGCCGCCGCGCCTACCACGAGGACGCTGACATGGACGCTGACCTGGCCGGCGACGGCGACTTGCTGCTCGAGAGCATCCACGATCTCAAGGGCCAGTCGATTGCCGAGTGGCTGGCCATGGACCGCCCGCGCAACACGGTGCGCAAGGAGCTGATGCAATTCCTGCAGTCCTACACGGACAAGCACGGTCAGTCGATTTACGGCGAGAAAATCAAGATCATGGGCCAGCTGAACCGCGAGTCGCTCGAAGTCTCGTTTCAGCACCTTGAGGACGCGAATGCGATTCTCGCCTACCTGCTCTCCAACTCGCCCGTCGAAATGCTCGCCATATTTGACGAAGTCGCGCGCGACGTGATCAAGTCCACCTATCCGGACTACGAAAAGATTCGCCAAGAGGTGCACGTGCGCATCACCGACCTGCCCGTCACGCTCTCGATCCGCGACCTGCGCGAGGTGCACCTCAACTCACTCGTGCGCATTTCGGGCGTCGTGACACGCCGTACGGGTGTGTTCCCGCAGCTCAAGTACGTCAAGTACGACTGCGTCAAGTGCGGCACCGTGATTGGCCCGATTCACCAGGACTCGACGACCGAGGTGCGCGTGAAGGCGTGCCCAAACTGCATGTCCAAGGGCCCGTTTGTGCTCAACTCGGAGCAGACCGTCTACCGCAACTTCCAAAAGCTCACGCTGCAGGAAACGCCCGGCACCGTGCCCGCCGGCCGCCTCCCGCGGCACCGCGAGGTGATTCTGCTCTGGGACTTGATCGACGCCGCTCGCCCGGGCGAGGAGATTGAAGTGGTCGGGATCTACCGGCACAACTTTGACATGTCGCTCAACACCAAGAACGGGTTCCCGGTGTTTTCGACCATCATCGAGGCCAACCACATCAGCAAGCGGGAGGACGAATTTGCGTCGCTGCGGCTCACGCAGGACGACATTGCGCAGATCAAGGAGCTTGCCAAGGACCCCAACATTGGCCGCCGGCTCATCAAGTCCATTGCGCCGTCGATCTACGGACACGACGACATCAAGACGGCGATTGCCCTGGCGCTGTTTGGCGGCGTGCCGAAAAACGTCAACAACAAGCACCGCATCCGCGGCGACATTAACGTGTTGCTCCTCGGCGACCCGGGTACGGCCAAGTCGCAGTTTCTCAAGTACGTGGAAAAGACGGGCCACCGCGCCGTCTTCACGACGGGCCAGGGCGCCTCGGCGGTCGGTCTCACGGCGTCGGTGCGCAAGGACCCAATGTCCAAGGAGTGGACGCTCGAGGGCGGCGCCCTCGTCCTGGCTGACCGCGGCGTGTGCCTCATCGACGAGTTTGACAAGATGAACGACGCGGACCGCACCTCGATCCACGAGGCCATGGAGCAGCAGAGCATTTCCATTTCCAAGGCCGGCATCGTCACGTCGCTGCACGCGCGGTGCTCGATCATTGCCGCGGCCAACCCGATTCGCGGGCGCTACAACCAGCAAGTCAATTTCTCGCAAAACGTGGACCTGACCGAACCGATCCTGTCGCGTTTTGACGTGCTCTGTGTCGTCAAGGACCGCTCCGACCCAGAACTCGACGAAATGCTCGCCGAGTTTGTGATTGGGTCGCACATGCGGTCGCACCCGGCCGCGACCGCTGACGGCGTGGCGCACTTGCACGCCACGACCGATGCGACGCTGATCCCACAAGACTTGCTGAAAAAGTATATCATGTACGCGCGCGACAAGGTCACGCCTAAGCTGCACCAAATGGACGAGGACAAGGTGTCGCGTTTGTACGGCGAGTTGCGCCGCGAGTCGTTGCAGACTGGGTCGATCCCTATCACCGTGCGGCACTTGGAGTCGATGATTCGCATGGCCGAGGCGCACGCGCGCATGCACTTGCGCGACCACGTGCGCGCTGACGATATCGACATGGCCATTTCCGTCATGATCAACTCGTTCGTTTCCACGCAAAAGTACACGGTCATGCGCACGCTGCGCAAGTCGTTTGCCAAGTATATTCGGTACCACCGCGACTCGGACGAGCTGCTCCTGTTCTGCCTCAACGAACTCGTGCGCGAGGCCGTGCGCATGTACCAGCTCGCGCACCGGTCTGGGCTCGCGGCGGCCGGCACGGGCGGAGGCGCAATGCCGGCACAGATCACGGTCAACATGGAGGAGTTTGTCTCGCGCGCGCGCGAACTGAACGTGCACGACGTGTCGCCCTTCCTCGAGTCGTCGCTGTTCCGTGCCAATGGGTTCACCGTGCGTGACGAGGGCGCAAGGGGACCGCGTGTTGTCAAGTCGTTTAGTTGAGCAGCAGGGGATGTGGCGCTTATCTCATTGCTAGTGTCCTGGGTGGGAGAATTCGCGTGTTTACTGAAATCGTATGCGTTCTTGTTCGCTTCAACAAGGATGTGAAGTTTGATCGTCAAGTGTCGCTGAAGAAAGTTTCGGCACCCTGATTTTGGTCACTCCTGATGCAAATCTTGATGACCTCTTCCCATGACGGCACCTCCGACGACAGAACCAATCCAAACCAAGGCAGCTTCTTGATATTTACGTACATGATTCTCTGACGTCTTGGCTCCGTGAACCACCCTTTTCTTCAAAATCAACCATCAAACCCCAAGGCCGCGGCGCGAGTTGACGCGCATCAATGCGGGCATCGTCTCGTTAACATGCTTGCTCGCCACATCCGCGGCCTTGCTCGAACCCGGCGCGCACTCTTCACCCTCAGTAGCACTCTCCAGGGCCCCATCCTCACGGCGCGCGCCCACGACTCTCTCTACGACCTGGTCCACAAACAGCAGGCACTCGCGAGCAGCCGTCCGAGGGTCCAGTGCCGTCGCCGACACCCCCGACACGACGCGCGCGTGGTTATGGTCGACACCCTGCGCCCAAGTGCCCGGCGTCGCCGCAACCAGGTACACCGAGAGCGAATTCTGCCCGTTCCCCGGGCGCTCGCCAATCACATGGAACACGACCCCAACCTCTTCGTCAGCACCGTCGCGTGCGGCACGCGGGCTGAACAGGTCGCAGCCGACAACGTACCCGGCACGGACGCGCCCATTGCGCACGATAATCAGCGGGAACGGCAGATCGATCTGCCGCGCAGCGCATTCGGCGTGCAGCGCCTCGACGAGGACGTCAACATGGCCCGGCGCGTGGATGCTGTCGGCGTTCAATCCGTCGCTGATGACGATCGCCGCACGAACGTGACGGCCCGGCAAGGGCACGGACTGAGCACGCACTTGCGCGAGCAAGTCGAGCGACGCGCGCGTGAGCCGCTCCCCCGTCACGGGCCGCCGCAAGTACTCGTCACGTCCTTGCGCCTCTGATACGAGCTCCACGGCATCCTGCGCGGGCTGGTCACCGATAACTGGAGCAAGCCGCACGCGCAGTGTGGCCGGGTGAATCTCCTGCCGCACGGCGCGCTTGGCGCCGTCGTATATCTCCTGCAGCCGTTGGCGCACGGTTGGCGGCGCGCGGAACGCGCCGTCGTGGCCGTACCCGAGATCGAGCCCACGGCGCTGCATTTTCTCGAGAATTGCGCGTCCCTCGGCGATAATCTCGGCGTGCGGGCGCGTATCGCCCTTGCGGTGCCGGTACGCGGCATACACGGCGGCCGTGTCCCCAGCACGGCCGGTCATGCTGCCGTCGTAGTTCATGACGCCGAGATCGTGCACGAAAAAGTCGCGCATTTCGTCCGTGCCGTGAACACCGTGCGCGAGCCGAAGTCGCGGGTGGTCACGGAACCCCGTTGTGATGTAGCTGAGCATTGGGTCGTTGCGGCCGGCCACGGCCATGTAGAAAGCCGGCCCCGCGGCGAGAACCGCGTCTTGGATGAACTCGATGTCATCGAGGGTGATGTCCATGTGGTAGGTCGCGCAAATGTCGAGGCCGAACGTCAGGCTAGATGGAAGCAGTTGAGCATCAGCGAGCCGCACGAGATTGCTCAAAGCAGGCGAAACGTACCCGTGCAGCTTACCCATACAAAGATCCTCGAGACACGCGCGCAGCAGCTGGTCGCGCGACTTGTGCACTTCCGGCCCAATAAACCCAACCACGGAATTGACAATGGTCCAGTTGCGCGACTCGTTGCGCAGCGCGCGCGCGAGACCGTGTGCGCGGGCTTCACACGTCACCATATCGATCCCGTTGCTCGCACCATTCGTCACGGCACTGCCCTGGCCCGTCTCATAGTAGAGCGCGGGTACTTTGGTCGCGGCCGCGCGCAGCGACGCGACCGAAATACCAAACACGCGGTTCACGGCCAACGTGCCGCCAATCGACTGGAACGCGACGCCAATCAGGTCGTGGCCCGGGGTCGACTCGATGAGCTGGGCCGCTGTGTGCGCAGCGGGCGATGCTGATCGTTCCGTCGCCGCAGGTGGTGGGGAAGAAGCGTTGCTCGAGCTCGAGGACGGAGCCGGGCTGCGCGATCGGCGCAGTGCGTCGTCACGGTGCTGTCCGGCATGCACGGCCATTTGCTCGTCGAGGTGGGCCAGGACGCAGTGCTTGGTCTTGTCGCCGAGCTGGAAGGTCTGGATCACATCGAGGAGCACCGCCTCGAGCGTCGCGACGTTGGGCAGGTCGGATGCGACAATGTTGATGCCAAAAATGGCGTCGCCGCATCCGTAACTGGGTGTCGAGTCGATCGGTCAGCTATAAACGGAGCTATCACCCCAGAGCCTCGTGTACGGAAGAAGACCGCACCTGAGCCCCTCGAGCACGCTCATGAGCACCTCCTCCGGGTCGTCGGTCGCGCTGTTGGGCTGGATGCGGCTCGCAAACCGGCCGTGCGTGCCGAGCGTACTGCCCGGCGCGGGCGGGTTCCAAATTTTGCTTGCGACGCAAATCAAGTCGTCGTTGGACATGAGTTTGACGACACCTGCAATCACTTCGCTGCGCAGGCCCGGTAAAATCGCACGGATCGCATCCTCACTCGCATCAACAAGAAACTCGCGCAGTTCGCCGAGGGTCCACCCGGCGATCCGGGCCGCGACCTGCAGGTCGAGGCCAAATTCTTCGGCATAGTCGGCCAGCTCGCGGTCGTTGGAGAATCGGTCGGGCCGAATGTCGCCGACGCGCAGCAGCGACAGCTGGAGCCGCGCGGCGTCGCGCTCGGCGGGTGAGTGCGAGGCGATCCCGAGCGCGTCGTCCCCTTCCTTGAACTCGCTGGCGAGCCCGAATAGTCGGCGCAGGTCGGTTGGCGCCTCGGCGAGAATCAGACGAACCGGGTTGGGCGGGTCGGTGCCGTCGTTGGCGGGGCCGCGTCGGTCACGCTCTGGCGCGGGGTGCTGGTTGCTGTTGCCATCGTGCACGTCGGCGTCGGTTGCCGTGGCCGTGTGTGTGCGCGACATGGTGCTGGTCCGCCGGCTGGCTGTCGCGGTAGCGAGCAGACGGGAGTCGTGGGACGCCAGAGGGGCGGGAATGGCGACGGTGCGCGAGCGCCACGCGCTGGAGCCAAGTCTCACCGCACGACAGCGGAGGTGCGCGCGGGTGGGACGGGATCGATCGGCGCAGTCCTCTCTGCAGTCGAAGGTGAGACGCGTGTCCGGCGGCGCGAGACACTCTGCGCGGGCGCGACCGTGGCACAGCAGCAAGTCACGCGAGTCACGCGCTGCGCCCACCGCAGCCTTCCGCGGGTCAGGCCAACCCAGCCGCGCCGCCACACCCACCAGCTGCACCGCCTGCCACGATGACTGGCGGCGGACCCGTCGCCTCTCCGCCTTCGACGACGTCTCTCCTCGAGCTCCAAGCTGCAACGCCGTTGACCGACCTGACCGACTGGCTGCACTGCACTGCACCACCCTGCACTGCACCCGGCCTGTTGCTCGCCGCCGCCCCCGTCCCCGTCCCCGCCCAGCACCTCGTTTCTTCATACACTACCACCATGACCGGCGAGTCGCGTCAGGACCTGCTCAACTGGGTCAACAGCCTGCTTGGCCTCAACATTGTCAAGATCGAGGAAATGGGCAAGGGCTTCGCGCTGTGCCAAGTATGTCCAACTCTCGGCTCTGCCCGCGCCAATGCGGTCCTTCAGAGCCCTCACCGCGATTCGCCATCCGTCTTTCGCTAGATTTTCGACTCGATTTTCCTCGACGTGCCGCTCAAGAAGGTCAAGTTCAACGCCAGGCACGAGGTATGATTTGATGCTCTCGTGGTGCACCAAAGCTGCTGCTCAGTGCTGACGTTGGCCCTCCCTTATCGCGACAAACAGTTCGAGTACATTCAGAACTTCAAGGTGCTCCAGTCCGTCTTTGACAAGCACAAGATCCCGAACGACATCCCCGTCGAGCGTCTCGTCAAGCTCAAGTTCCAGGACAACATCGAGTTCCTGCAGGTACGGCTTGCCGCCGCCCTCGTTTCCCTCTTCTCACTCCACTCACCAAAGTCTCGTTTTCTTGCCTAGTTCGTCAAGAAGTTCTGGGACACGCACTTCCCCGGCGGCTACTACGATGCTGCTGGCCGTCGCTCCGGTGCCGGTGCGACCGTCGCGACTGGCGCACCCAAGCCGACGCGCTCCCCCGTCTCGTCGGCTGGTCGCGTGAGCTCGCCGCTCAACGCGGGCCGCCCGCGTTCGTCGCTCGGGTCCAACAACGGCGCCTCCGCCGCTGCTCTGCAGCAGGCGCAGATGCAGGTCGCAGAGCTGACGGCGCAGGTCGAGGAGGCGCAGGCGGCGCTCGACGCCATGGGCAAGGAGCGCGACTTCTACTTTGGGTGCGTACAAACTGTTTGCTCTGACTCGTGCAAACTTTTGAGCGACGCGTTTCTTGCGTTGGCCATGTCGCACCTGTTCACCTGACTCACACTCTTGGCCTCGCGTTTCTAGCAAGCTGCGTCAGGTCGAGGTGGCGCTGCAGGCGCTCCAGGAGCAGGGCCAGGAGTTTGCCGCTGTCAAGGACATTCTCGGCGTCCTCTACGCGCAGGACGCGGAGCCCGTGCCGATGCACGACGACATGGCCTACCACGACGGTGCCGCCATGGAGGAGACGTTCTAAGGCCGCTCCTCGTCGTCGCTCGTTGTCGTTGCCGTCGCACTTGTGTCATAGCGTCGTTTGCTTGTATTTTTTTTTTGTTCGCATTATTGGGCAAGTTTTGACCCTGTGTACCATGCCTGCTGTAGGCGCCATGCTTTAATCGGGCGCTCTGTCTGTCTGTGTTGATTGGTTTTGTGGAGTCGTTTTGGCGTTCGTGTTTTCGCTCCAGATTGTTGGGAAATAGGTTGGGAATGTAGCTTGTTGCTTGCTTGGCTGTCCTGGTTCCATGTTGACAACAACACAACACAAGTCGGGCTGTACTCTGACATTTGCTCAAAACAAGACCGGAAAGCTGCGGGTTTGTCGCTGCCAGGATTGAGAGTGATAAACACGTATCCACGATTGTCGCGGCAGTCGCGCTTGTGACGCGTGCATGTGGTCGCGCTCCGCCGCATGCGCGAAAAGGCGCGTGCGCTCGTGGCGGTCTTGTTTTTTTTTGATGCCCACGAATGTGACGAAAGATGCGCCGGAACTGACGGCGTTGGTCAATTCGGGCGGATTGACGCTGCAGCAGGCGGCGGAGGTGGGGAGTGGGGGAGCGTAGGTGGGAGAGATGGGGATGGGGCTGGGGAGACTTACGAGGGAGGAAGACTTGATCAAGTGCGCCGGGCCGGCGAAGTAAATGTCGGCTCTCGTCTTCGTGTCGTCTGCAACCTCCTCGTTCCTTTCAAGCTCGCCGACTTGGCACCAGGAACCAAGTTGTGACCATGCCTGCTAGGTGACGCGTCCTCGTCGAGCAAGGACTCGGACCTGTTGCACGATATGCTGTCGTCGCCCGCAGTAGCTGCGGTGGGCCCGGTACCAGTCCCGGCCGTGGCCACGCCAACCGCGGACCCTCCCGCCGCGGGCTCCGGGCGGCACTTATCGACGCCGGCGCTCGCGCTGCGCCCAACGCAGAGCACACCGTCCGTCGCGACCTTGCAGCCGGTCACGTTCCTGCATCCGCCGTCCAGCAGTGGGGGCGTCGACGCGTCAAGCTCAATGCCGCGGATCGTCAGCATTGACGGCTACGCGCCTGCGCCCGGCGAAAGCAAACACGCATCGGCTCTGCTCGTCCACTCGCCCGGCGCCGACGGTGCCGCGGACGACCCGGTGCGCGTGCGGTCGCTGTCGTTTGGGAGCACCCGCGCCCACTTGTCAGCATCTCGGGGATTCTTGCCGCGCGAGCCGCCGCAGGAGCGTCGTTCCAGGACGTGCCGTCGGCGCGCGGGACGCTGCCTGCGCTCAAGGCGAACAACAGCAAGGCGTCGGCGGGCCGCGCGCCGACTCAGAAGTTGCGTCGCGTGTTGCCGACGAATCGGTGGGAGGACGCGCTGTCTAGTTTGGCGTATTTGACGGCGTGTGACCATGTTGCCGCCCGCCCACGGTGAGTTCGGTGCTCAAGGTGCATTTGAGAGTCTTGAAGCTGTGTTGAGGTGATTTCATTCTGACTGGGAGTTCCTTAAATATCCATTCAACAGGCGGTGGAGGATCTGCAGTTGCTCTCGTCTGCGCTCACGTCGCGGCTGCATCCCAATGCGCCGCTTATCCCTCTGGCCATTGTGGAGCCCATTCGTCTGATGCATGACGACGTGGATTCCCAGAATGCCAACTCAATTGGTTTGTTCTCTGTTCTTGCTGGTGATGCTACTGCGTTTTGTGGTGTGGAGCCATCAACTGACAGCTTCAAGCACTTCTCAGTCCTTGCGCTCATACTCCTCACGGCCATCTTTGCATTCTTCGTTGCCGCCAAGGTCGTGCGGTCGTCCAGAATCCGATCGCGACACTGCGGCTGCTTCGGTTCTTGTTCACGATCGAAATGCTGGCGATCTCGATTCCAATCGCGTAGCTTCTGCTGGCCGGGCTCAATTGAGGGCCCGGCAAGGTCGTGCACTACGACCAGCTATGCTGTAGCCCGACGCGTATGCCGCTCTTGGTCATGGACATGATTGGCATTATTGAGTTTGCACCACTAATGCTGGTAGCGTCGCTCGTGGTGCGTTGTTATCTTATGCTGCTGCACGCATTTTGGAAAGAGCTTGCTGTTCCACGCTTCTCTGACGCTCTTCCCTACCTTCTCCACGCGGTGTTAGTTCCTGGAAACGTCACAGTCCCGAAGCCAAGCCGCACAGCCGCATCGACTTTGTCTTTGTCGCTGCGCGCCTCTGCTTTGTCGCGCTCAACACGTTTATGCCCGAGACGCCCACGGGCAACTGGTTCTACTCGGTCCTGATCACGCTCGGCCTCTCCCTGATTTGCTCCATCACGCTCGCACAGCCCTTCTACGACACGCGCATGACGGCGATGCGGCTTGGGTTCATGGTGGCGACGCTCTGCGTCACGATCGTGTCGATGATCGCGTACGGCACGGGCGCCGCGCAGGGGTGGCTGACCAAGTTCGTGCCCGCGGCCATTATCGGGTTTGCCGCGGGCGTCGCGCCTGCAGCTGCTCGAGCGCGGCCTGATCGACTTCGACGATACGCTGCTGCTCTTCATTGCCGTCGCCGCCTACTTTGGCGACGCTGACAAGACCGCCGCCGCCGAATTGATTGGGCAGATCAAGGCGCGCCCAATCCGGTTCAACGAGAAATTCTTGGTCCACGCCAAGGAGCGGCAGGAGTGCCAAGACGACAAGCTCGGCGAGTACGGAGCGCAGGGCCGTGGACTGCTCGAGAGCACCGAGTTCCAAAATATGGACCGCAAGTCGAAAGTTGCGCACTTGTTGAGTTTGTACGCGGTACGTTTGGCTTGGTTCGGGCTTGGCGGGGGAGGGGGGTCTTGCATTGCGCCGGGGCTGATCGGGGAGTGGGTGTGTGGACGCGTGATTGTTTCGAGACGGTCCGCACGCACAGGTCGCTCGTGCAGTTGAGCAATGCGCTCAGCAAGTTGACAAATGGCTTCATCGAATCCTTCCGACACACTTCCCGTCCCTTACTTGCGCCCCCGCCCACGTCCACGTCCACGCGATGTGACCCCCGCGAACGACGACGGCAACGACCGCTGCGTTCCCGACTGCGACGCCGCCGCCGCTGATCCCGCCGCGGGCGGCGCTGCAAACTGCAGCGTCGTCTGCGTCAACCGCTGCGACGCGGCCGCTGCGGCCGCAGTACTCGCTCGCGTCGCGCGCGTTGCCGTCGTCCGCGCGGGCGCAGCGCGCTTCTTCGCCGGTGCGACCTCCACCAAATCATCGTCATCATCATCGTTGTCGCCACCATCCACATCCATCGGCTCGTCCTCGTCCGACTCGTCCGACTCCTCGACGCGCCGCTTGCGCGACGCCGCCGTTGTCTTCCGCGTAGTCGCCGCCGAGGCCGTTTTTGCGGCAGCGCGCCCGCGTCCGCGGCCGCGCGTCGCGGTCGTAGTCTTGGTCGTGGCGGCCTTGGCGCGTCCGCGCGGCGCTGGGGCTGGCCCTGGCGGTTCCCCGTCGCTCATGAGCGTGTCGTCGCCGTCGGCTCCACCTTCGCCGCCAGCACCCCCACGACGGGTGGCGAGCATGCGCTCGAGCGTGGCGTCGGCCGAGTAGGCCTCGTTGCGCATTTGCTTGGCGGCGGCAATCGTTTGTCGCATCACGTCCTCGGATGGCGGCTTGGCGTCGACGAGGGTGCCGCGCACTTGGTCGAGCGACCCGTTGACGAATCTTCAAGAAGGTGTACCGCGTGTCAGTCCGAGTCTTCTCCACCGCTACAACAGCCCGCAGCAGCAACACGTACTCCTTGATCGCCTCGTTATCGTGCTTTTCCACAAACATGCGCACCGCGTCCCCAAGTTCGCGCTCCGGCAAGACCTCCAACTTCTGTCGGTCGAGCAGATCATTCACCAGGTCCTCCATGCGCACCTGGTCGAGCTTATCCGGTAACGTAACACGCAACTCCTCGGCCGTCGCGGCGCGCGGCGCCGCTGCCGCCTTCGCATCTTTCGGCACATGCGCGCGCCGCTTCCGGTAAAACAAAACCACGTCTTTCGGGTTGGCCACTTTGCCCACAAACTGCTGTCCGAACCGCTGCGGGTTGAACGTCGAGAACCCCGTGTACTCGACTTTCAGGCGCACGAGCGGGACAGGCGCGTCGGCCGGGCCCAAGTCCGGGTGTTCGGCAATCCACTCGTCGACAGCGGACCGCACCATGTCCTCGATGGTGGCTACAATCAGTTTGGTCGCGGCTTTCATGTCGCCTTCGCGCAGTCCGTCAATGGCGCCGAGGACCAGGTCGCGGATGACGAAGGGGCGCACGGAGGTGAGCCGGATTTTCTCGAGTTCGAAGGACGTCTGGTGGATGCGGAGCACGGCCACGTGTCTGCCGTTCGGACGGAGTCAGTCCTCGAATCGACGCGCCCGCAGCAACCGACCAGCAGAACGTACTTTTCCACGGCCTCCCCCTCGCTCAAACTCGTCGCGATCGAGCTGCCGGGTTGCGTGACGTAAAACTCCTGCTGCGAATTGAACACCGGGTCGATACAGCACTCGTGCTCGTGGCCCCACAAGACCAAATGCACAAACGGGTCGAGAAACGTTTCCGGGATATAGTTGGTCTTGCCGTGTGGGACGCGGTTCTGGTGAATCGTGAGCAGGTTGAACCACTCGTCGGTGGCCTCGAGCGGACGCAGCATCTTGACCTTCTTGTGCAAGAACGTGCGGTGCAGCCGCTCGTCGCGCACGTTGCCGAGCCCGTAGAGCGCCAGTTTGGTCGCGCCCTTGCGCAACAGGATTGGGGTCATGGTGATCGCGTCGGCCTCGCGTTGCCGGCCAAAGTAGTTGACAAGGCCGGTCACGGAGAGGAGGTCGAGCGCGGCGAGGTTGCCGTCCTGGGTGGGTGGGAAAGGGAGGGGAGCTCAGGGATAAGAGAATCGAGTCAACGAAAACGCGGAATAACCAAGTTCGTACTCCGGATGGGTCGTCATGGTTACCGTGGATCGAGAAGATGGGCATGGCCACGTTCAGGTTCGGGTCCTGGTAGTTGACGGTCGCGAATCTGGCCATGATTCACATTCAGTTTCAGGTCGTTGCCGAGGAGGATCGCGTCGTTGGCGAGAAGCGCTTACCGGTTCGGGAAATTGATCGACTGGTCACTGAGAATATCGAGCGCGCACGGCCGGTCGCCAAGACAATATGCGCGCAGCAGCTCCATGGTACTGTGCAGCGTCTTGCGCGACGGCTTGTTGTCGTGGAACAGATCGCCGCCGAGTAGGATCATGTCGACCTGATTCGGATCCTTCGTCAGCAACCAGCACTTCAAACCACGCCGACGGTCGCAGAAGAACCGCAAATTACATGCATTCTTTTTGTGCGCAATCTTGAGAATCTCCTCAAACGCGCGGATCGAGTCGTCGCCGCGAATCGGGTCTTTTTCCATGTATCCGAGGTGGTTGTCAGTTGCAATTAGCATCGTGATCGTGTCTTCGGGCGGCGCGTGCAGCCCACTCGCGTCGGCCTCGCCGTCGTGCATGCTCTCGTCGACGGCGTCGAGCATGACCGACTCGTCGGCGGCGCCGTCGCCCGAGGATCGGTCGTGGTCATCGTGGACGGCAGCAGGACGGTTGCGCATGGTTGGTTTGTGGTTGCTTTGCGCGTGCAGTTGGCAGTTGGTCGGTCAGGGCCGCAGGAGACAAGTTGGCGGCAGGATTGCAGCAGGTGGAGGGACTTGTCGACGCTGTCGCGAGCAGCGGTCGCGCAAATGTCGGTGGTTGAAAGAGCACGGCGCGTGCCTCGTCGATCAGAGAAGAAGGGTGGGACTCATTTCTTGCTCCACAACTCCACAGGTTGCAACAGGTACCAAGCGCCGAGCGGTCGGTGGGCCAATATGCGCGACGATCACGTCCGACACCAACAACCGCGACCAGAACGACCAGAAGACGCTACGAATACGATATATATATATATGTCCGAGAGAGAGCCAAAACTGTCCACCGTCGTCCGGTCCTCGTCTCCGCTCCGCAGACTACAATCACCCCAGTGGAGAACTGCTACCAAGCACGCGGCCACGGCGCCCCTCCCCCGCGCCCACAAAACCACATCCTATGGCGACTTGCGATCGATCGAGGCCTCCACGCGCATCATCTACCTACACGAAGAGAAGCGGGACGGGTGGTGAGCACCAGTCAGTCGTCGAGGTCGCAAGACGGCGGCGCAACTTGAAAGAGAACGCACCAGATGCCGCACAATGCCGTCAAGAAAAAGGAGAACGAGAAGCGGGAGAGAGAGCACGAGCAACAACGACAACACGAACGACAGCAGGGAGAACAGGATGCGATACAAACAGAAAGAAACAAAGGAAACGACAGAAAGAACTTCATGAAGCAACAACAAGACACACACAGTCCAAGACACCCCCCTGCTGCAGCTGTCCGTGTCCCAGTGCGCGCGCTCGTCGGCAGTTGCACCAGTACTGCGTCCCTGCGGGCCGAAGCGGCTGAAAGGTCGGCAGGCATCCAGGCCGAGAGGAGCAAGTCCACACACAACATCAAACAAGAAAGAGGAGGAAAAGAATCGAGAACAAATCGCGGCACTTGGCGCCGCCGGCTCGGCGTCCTTGAACGGCCTTACTGGCTCGGCAACAGATGGTGCTGCGACGCGAGCGCGAGAATCGCCTCCGGATCGTCCTCGTACGACGGCCCGGCGCCTTGCTGCTGCTGCACCTGCTGCTGCGACGGCATGTACTGGAGTGGCGGCATCTGCTGCATCATCATCGGCGCCCCAGCGTACATCGGCATCGGTTCGGCGTACCCCTGGTCGACGAACCCCATGGGCCCGGCACCGTACATGTACGCGGCCGCACCCTGCGCGGCTCCCGGGCCGTACCCACCACCCATTCCGGCGCCCATCCCGCCATACATGCCGCCGGCCGTCGCCATGCCCGCAGGCACATACCCGCCAAACCCGCCGGCCGCATCAAACCCGGTCGCACGCGCAGCAGCACCCATGGCAAACGCGCGGCGCGTGCGGTCGTCCATCATCATGCCCATGGGTGCGGCATCGACCATCATCATGTCGCCGCCCGCCTGGAAGTAGGCATTGGCGTTGGCCATGGCCGACATTTGCTGCTGCTGTTGTTGCTGCGCGGCCACTTGCTGCTGCTGCTGCTGCTGCTGCTGCTGCTGGACCTGCTGCTGCTGGACCTGCTGCGCCTGCGACGCGGCCGACATCATGCCCATGCCCATACTCTGCATCTGCCGCGCCTGGTTCGACGCGACAGCAGCCGCGGCAGCACCCATGCGCTGTGCGGTTGTGGGCCGCGGGTTGAAGAAGGCCTGGTTCGGGTTGCTGTTGGTGGCGGCCGTGCTGGCGGCGCTGTTCTGGAACGCGCGGTTCTTGAACCCGAACCCGCGCGACTCGGATGACTGCGCGTACTCGATGCGCACGTAGCGGTTGTTGAGCGTGAGCCCTTGCAGTTCGCGGTGCGCGCGCTTGGCGTCCTCGACGTCGCGGAAGTGCACGTAGACCATTCTATGACCATTCAGGGACAAACACGAGTGAGACACTGGAGGAGTCGTGATGCGCGGCGTGATGGCACGGCCAAACAAACCCCATCAACGTACCCGCGATCCCCCAAAATATCGCACTGCTCAATCGCGCCATAGCTGCCAAACACATTCGAAATTTCCTCCTCGTTCACGTCCCAGACATTTGCCAAGAACAGGGTCCGCACCGCTGGTTCACCCGTCTCGTCGCGCGACACGGCAATCGTGACGGGTTTCCCGTTGAGCATAAACTGGCCCGAGGCCTCGCACGCGCGCTGGACGGCGTCCGGGAACGTGAACTTGATGTAGGCGAACCCCATCATCTCACCCGTGTTCTTGTCGCGCGGCATGCGCACGTCGTCAATCTTGCCGAAACGACGGAAACAGCGCCGCAGCACAAACTCGTCAATGCCCGGTGGCAGGTCCGAGACATAGACGTGCTTAGCAAACGCGCGGACGGGATTATTGTTGCCCGCGGCGGGGGTCGTCGTGGCCGTGGCCGGGGTCGACGTCAACGCCGACGCCGACGCGTTCGCAGCGCCGGTGAGCGGCGGCGACCCTGCGGGGGTCCCGTCGGCAGTCGCCGTCGCCGTCGCCGTCGCCGTCGCCGTCGCTGCCTCACCTTCGCCCGCATCCGCCACCGCGGCCGGTTCTGCCGCAGCCGTCTCAATCGGCTTCTGCAGCGGGAACCCGCCCTGTTGTGCCGGCGCTGGAGACGAGTCGCGTTTGCCCGTCGACCCGGCACGCGACGCGCGGTCGCCATCACCAGCGCGATCGGACGGCGTCGCGTCGACGGCCATGGGCGACCCGGGCACGGGACGCGGCGAGACGGGCGTTGGCGCCGGCGAGAACGCGCGCGTTGCGGCGGGGGCCGCGGGCAAAGTCAGGGTCGGGACCGCGGGAGTCGCGGGCGCAGGCGATGCCGAGCCCTTGTTTGCGGGAGTCGCGGGCTTGCCCTCGATCTGGCGCAACTTTTTAATCAGGTGCGCAATGTGCTCGGGGCTGCCGGACGGCGCGGGACTGTCGGTGAGGTCAACGGCAGCAGGGGCCGGGGCCGGAGTCGCGGCAGCAGGTGCAACAGCTGGTGCGGACAGCAGGCGGCAGCGGGTGCCTGAGTCTTGGCG
>GG745331.1:1179090-1225515 GCA_000151295.1 Allomyces macrogynus ATCC 38327
TTCCCGTGAGCAATGCGAGCAGCGGCACAGCGAGCGCCGTGTTGGACGCGAGCTTGGTCGTCAAATTGGCAAACGCCATTTGCGCGTCGAGCATCGGCTGCGCGTCCGGGTTGGTCGCGGGGGCCAAGAGCGCAATCAGCTGCCGCAGTTGCGGGATCGCGCGTGTCGACAGAAGACGCGCACGGAACAGGTCCTCGGACGTGGACGAGGCCGTGGTTGTCGCCGCGGGCGCCCGAGCGGGTGCGGCGGCCGGGGCCGACGGGACGGGAGTGGGGACGCGAGCAGCAGGCCTGGCGATCGGGGACGGGGTGGGCCTGGCGGCCGAGGCGGCGGCAGGGTCGCGCTCGCGGGAATGATCGAAGGGATCAGCGTCGGCATCGGCGTCGGCGTCGGGCATCGGCACGTCCTCGTCCTTGCCCTGATTCTTGGTGTGGTTGGGGTGCGCGTGCATCGGGGCGGCCTCGGCGTTGGGCGTCGTGCTCGTTGGCATGGTAGCTCTGGCAAAAAATGGGGAAAACAAGCGACCACGTCAGTACCACCGCACAAGCGCGATCCCTATCGGTCACGGCCAGGACAACGCACGACTCTGCTGGTGCAGTGCTGCCCTCAACGGGCGCCGCCGTCGCTGCCGTTTCGGATGACTGGTCGGCGGTGGCCGCGCTGTCGTCGTTGCCGTTGCTGGCCGGTTCGTTCGAGGCGGTGCGCGGACTTGAGGGAGAAGAACTTGCGCGAGCTGCGGTAGACGGCGCGCGTTCCACGACGGTTGGAGAGGCCGAGCGCGCGCGGAGACGCTTGGCAGGCGGCGACCCAGGCGAGCTGGGCGGCGAGCGCTTGTTGGGCGAGCTTGCTGAAGACGACAGTTTGAGTTCGGTAGTCGTGGTGGGGGCAGGAGTTGCGGCGGGCGTGGGAGCGGGCGCGTCGGCGTCGCGCTCGGCCGGGCGCTCTTGCGCTTGCGGCGACATGGGAGACGTGCGTTCGGGTGGGCAGGACAGGAGGGGACGAGGAGTGGTCGAGCGAGAGAGACGGAGCGAGAAGGTGCGCTCTTGTCGTTGGGCCAGCAAACGTTTGAGCCCGCAAAACAGCGGGTGCAAATCGGCCAAGTCGGCGCGTAAGTACAGGCACGCTTCGCCACGTGTAATCCACGCTGACCACGCTGACGAAGCCATGTGCCTCGCACTCGCACAGATCTCACGCCGTGCTCTTCCAGCTGCCACCGTGAGAGGGCGAGGCGCCGAGAAGGCGCGCCGGGGACGCTCAGGGACGCTGACCGCCGGCTGTGCGCTGCCCAAAGAAACGATACTCCGAGCGGAAAAGCGACACGGAGGGCTGAGGGCGGAGGAAAGACATGAGAGTGCCTGAACCTGAAAAATTTGTGTACACGGTCGTGCCCAGAGATGAAACGACTCAAGCTCGCGTCATGATCCGCTTGCAGACTATATTTACATGTCCTCGCTGCGCCAGCGGTAAGCTACACGACGGGGGTAGGTCGAGGTGAGTACAACGTGGGGCCATCAGCAAGACAAGACCAGCAAAGCGCACCCTTTTCCTCGAACACGGCCTTTTCGTTGGCGCCCATCAGCAACTTGGCCTCGAACCCGTTGGAACGGTCGACACCGTCCCATCGAAACCCGGGCGGGATGTTGTACCGGTTCGACGGCCATGCGCCTTGAAACGTTGGTCGGTTCGAGGCCTTGCGCGCCTTCTACAGGGTGGTGCGTCCTCGTCAGATTGTGGTCTTGTTCTCGGGCCACGAGAGCAGGATCAATTACTGACCTTCGCAGCCGTTTCGACCCCCATCTTGGCCGCCGGATCACCCCACCGGTCGCGGTCGCGCAGTTCGCGGTTGAGATCCACGTCGTCAGCCGTCCTAGATCAAGGGTCGAGGAGGGGTCAGCTCGCAGTCCTCTCTGTCCAACCCATGATCGAATTCACAAAGCCTGGGCGTGCCGTACCTTGCAAACGGTCCCTCGGCTGCCGCTCGCGACCGTTCCCGCGCTTGGTCGCGCTGTACTTTGCCGAGCCCCCACTCGTAGTCGCGTCGCTTCTTCTCCTCCCGCTCACGCTCTTTGGTCTCGGCGTCACGGTACACGTCTTCGACCGCGACACGCCGGCCCATCTTGTCGCGGTACACGGTCGCTGCACCTTGTCCATCGTCCGCACCGGTATCGGACCCACCACGCGGTCGTGCGCGACCACGGCCACCATCGTCATCTGGCTCCGAATCCGAATCCGAATCATGCCGTTCGCGCGGCCCGCGGTCGTCTTCCGAGTCTGAGTCATGGCGCACGCGTCGTCCGGCGGGTGACGGCGACCGCGACGTGCTTCGGCCGCGGTTTGCCGGTTCCGCGAGCGGAATAGGCGCGCCGCGTGTCCTCAACGTACTGCTGCTGCCGCCAAACCTGTAGCTCATATCGTCGGCGTCGTGGATCGCGGACGTGCTTGACGAGGCATCCCATTGAATAGCGGCCACATCGTCCTCGTCAATGATCTGCGCGGCCGACGGTGCCGCGGACTTGGGCTTTTTCGGCTTTTTCGGTTTACTCGACGACAGATACTTGGCGAGGTAGTCCTTGCTCGCCATGGTCGCAGGTTGCGGATGGTCAAGAAGCTGGCGAGATTACGTTGGACGTCGGAAAGGTCAAATCGAGCCGGCTGACGAGGTGGAGCAGCAAAAGCCGTGCAAGTCCGTTCAAGTCACTGGCACGGGGCAAGCAGATGCTTGTGGCATGGCTCTTTCCATCGATCACAGCAACCAACAACGTGACCGAAATCAACACGGTTCGCGGCCTGCAGTGTCGCTCTGCTGCACACCACCATCCACCGGAACGACCCCGCCTTGCCTTCGACGTTGTTGCTTGCGCCCTCGAAATTGTCGTCGACCACCGCTCGCTGCAACCCCCCCGCAATGGTCACCCACGTGCTGTTCGAGACGTCGTCGGGCTACGCGCTCTTTGAGCGCGTCGAGTCGGACGAGATTGGCCAGGAGACCGATGCCTTCCAGGCCGCGCTCCAGGACCTGAGCAAGTTTGGCAAGATCATCAAGCTCAAGTCCTTCTCGCCCTTCAAGTCGGCCGTCGATGCCCTCGAGAACGCCAACGATGTGTCCGAGGGTACGGTCACAGCCGTGGACCGCTGTCACCCGCCTCGCTCTCACTTATCCTCCACGCAAGCTGACCATCCGTGTTCTTCATACCTCCAGGTGTCGTCAACCCCTCGCTCAAGGCCTTCCTCGAGCTGAACCTGCCCAAGAAGAAGGCCGTCCTCGGCGTCCAGGAAAAGAACCTGGCCGGTGCCATCAAGGCCGAGCTCGGCGTCGAGTGTGCGAGCAGCGACCTCGTCCAGGAAATCCAGCGCGCGATCCGCCTGCATGCCGCCAAGGTGCTCAAGCCCCTCAAGGAGGGCGACCTTGAGCGCGCGCAGCTCGGTCTGGGCCACTCGTACTCGCGAGCCAAGCTCAAGTTCAACGTGCACCGGTCCGACAACATGATCATCCAGGCGATTGGCATGCTCGACCAGCTCGACAAGGACATCAACACGTTCGCCATGCGCGTGCGGTACGCATTCTCTCCTCTTGATGTTCTGCACTGATCAACAGGAGGACTCATTCCGTGCCTTGAATTCCGTAGCGAGTGGTACTCGTGGCATTTCCCGGAGCTCGTCAAGATTGTCAACGACAACGAAATGTACGCGCGCGTGACCAAGTTCATTAAGAACAAGGCCGACCTCGCCGACGAGCAGCTACCGGCGCTGGCCGACCTGGTCGGCGACGAGGCCAAGGCGCAGCAGATTCTCGATGCGGCGCGCGCGTCGATGGGCACCGACATTTCCGAAATCGACCTGCTCAACATTGAGACGTTCGCCGACCGCGTCATCTCGCTCATGGACTACCGCAAGAACCTCTACGCCTACCTGACCTCCAAGATGCACATTGTCGCGCCCAACTTGTCGGCGCTGATTGGCGAAGTCGTCGGCGCGCGCCTGATCTCGCACGCGGGTTCGCTCACCAACCTGTCCAAGTACCCGGCGTCGACCGTGCAGATCCTGGGTGCCGAAAAGGCGCTCTTCCGCGCGCTCAAGACGCGTGGCAACACGCCCAAGTACGGTCTGCTCTACCACTCGTCGTTTATCGGCAAGGCCGCGCAGAAGAACAAGGGCCGCATTTCGCGGTTCTTGGCCAACAAGTGCTCGATCGCGTCGCGTATCGACTGCTTTGCTGAGGGCGGCGTCAACACGTTTGGCGAGGCCATGCGCGCGCAAGTCGAGGAGCGGCTCGCGTTCTACGAGCAGGGTACCGTCCCGCGCAAAAACGCCGACGTCATGTCGGCCGCGACTGCGCAGGCCGCCGAGGATGCCGCCGCGGCCGAGGCTGCGCAGCCCAGCGAGGAGGCGCCGGCACCCAAGAAGCGCGACGCCGACGCCATGGACGTCGACGAGGCCGAGGAGCCCAAGAAGGAGAGCAAGAAGTCCAAGAAGGCCAAGAAGTCGAAGAGCGCGGCCATGGACGTTGATGAGGAGCCCAAGAAGGAGAAGAAGGAGAGCAAGAAGTCGAAGAAGTCGAAGAAGGAGTAAGTGGTCGCTGTCATTGCTGCCGCTTGCGCTGTCGTTATTGCCATCGTGAGCGGTCGAGCTGCGCACCGGCGCTTTTGGGTGGAGCAGGGCCGGCACGAGCTGCTGGCCTCGCTTCGGTCCGTGCCCTGGCCGTTTTGTCATATTTTGTTGGGTCTGATTTGCCGTTTCCCGTTCCTGTTGTTTGCTATTTCCCGTTCTTCCTTGGTGGACTGCCGGTTATTTAACGTCGATACATAGCGAGTGCGAGTGCCCTTTCACGACCATTTAGGAGCGGCGAGTGCGCGTCGTGCGCGTTGTGTGCGTCTTTGCTGCCACCGCCAGTGCGGCAGCTGGTGAGCGGGGATGAGCGGGGGTGAGCGGCCTGTGTCGAAAACGGACATGCCCGGCTGTTCTCATTCAACATACCATTGACCAGCCATTTTTTTCATCTCGACGTCCAACCCATCTCCAACCAACTGCACCTGACCACCCGCAACCCATGCGCGACGTCGTCATGCTTTCTGTACGGCGCGTTTGGTCTCTCGACTCGGCGCCTCGGTTTCGCGGCTGCAGGAGATCCATTTCGTGATGGCTGACGCGATCGATGGACAATCACGACACGACCCTGGTTCACACTGGCATCCGACCAACCCAAGGCCAAAGCCGTTTCTGGCGATGACAAGACACAAAATCAAAGCTCGCTGTCGCGCAAGTCGTCTCGCCGGTGGTCGAAACGCGTTTCGGCCGGCGCCGCGCACGCGTCGTCCTCGTCGGCCCAAGAAGAACGGCCGCACGAGCATCACGCCGCGATTGAGCTGCTTCCGGTGCACGTTTTCGAGGACCTTTGCCGTCACCTCATCCGCGCCGACCGCGGCAGCGTTATCCACCTTGCGCGGGCGGCTCCGGGGCTCTACGTGCCTGCAATCAGCGCGCTGATGCGCAACGTCGGCCGCCCTGTGCCGATGTTCCGCGTCAAGAGCGACATGGTCTGGCGGTGGTTCCAAATGACCGACGAGGACCTGCACCCGTGGGAGCTCTACGACTGGTCGCTCGTGTGCAACCCCAAGAACAAGCTCGGGCACGTCGGGGTGCTGGCCGCCGCAGACGACCAGGCGCCCACGTTCTTCTTGATTGCCGGGACCTGGGCCGAGCGCGGGTTCCATGGGATTGGCCGTCGCGGGCGCGACCTGATTCGGATCCCGATCGACCTCGTTCGCGCCATGGACCTGTACCAAGTCGAGGGCCTGTACTTGCCGCGGCACCTGGTCCGGTTCGATCCGCGCGGCCCGGCGCCCGTGGTCCAGACCGAGTGTTATCTGCGCATGGCCCACGTCGAGTCGCTCCAGTCGCTCGCCATTACTCTGTCGTCGCTGCACCACGACACGCTGCGCGTACTCGCGCTCAACTTGCCAGCGACGCTCTCCACCCTGGTGCTCATCGACATTGAGCTCAGCTGCCGGGACGTTGACTTTATTCCGCTGCTCCGCCCAAGCCTGACGACGCTTCGGCTCGCACAAGTGCGCGGGATGCGCGAAAGCGACTGGACCACAACGCTGACGCACTTCCCGGACGGCCTGCACACGCTCGAGCTCGGCCCGGCGCACTTTATAGCCGCCGCGACGCTCAATGCGCTCGCGACCGCGCTCTCCAAGCTCGACCGGCTCCGCGACCTGACGCTGCACCAGTACTACAACCCGCGCGCCGACCGCGACGCGATTCTTCACGTGGTCGCTTCGATCCCGCGCAACGTCAAGCGCCTACACCTGTCCAGCTCGACGCACATCGTCGACGCGCTCGTGTCGCACATGCCGCAGCGTCTTCAGCACTTGGAGCTCGCGAGTACCGAGCTGCAGCACGACCATCTCGCGCACTTGGCCGCCGCATTCCCTACCACGTTCCAGACGCTCGATTTGTACGACACGCTCGTTTGGTTCCGGCTCGACCCAGGCCCGTCGCCGGTCACAGACATTAAGGTGCTGTTCATGAAGCAACTCGCGGGCACGGCGCGTCATGGGTTCCGTGCGAGGTTGGCGCAGCAGCGGGCGTGGGTCTACGTGCCTTCACGAACCGAGGTGTGAGCAGCCGACATTGGGTACGACGGTTTTCCATTGTATCGTCGTTGTGACGTGGGGTTGGTTCTGACGCGACCGGAGCGACAACGTTGCCCAGCCAGCATTTGCTGTTCATTACCACGTCACCTTGATTCGTCCTCGATGACCAGCCCCCGAGCGCCAATATCCGTAGAACCATCAGCCATGGACGTTCTCCACGTCTCCCGACAATTTCGGGCGAGCCGCGACCAGCCCGGACCCATCCATTGCACCGCCTCCTCAGGATCGCCATGCGCGCATGCTCCCGCACCGGCAGGCGACTTTGGTTTCTCCGAGGCCTCACTCTTGTTTCTCGGAAAGCACGCGAAGCGGCACATCAAATCGTTACAGAATCATGTATCTCTCGACATGGACAGCGCTGGATGGTGTTTGGAGCGTTCCCTCCCCACCCCTCCACACTCCCCTCCTCATCCCCGTCTCAGTAGTTTCCCTTTGTCCAGCAACCGAGACTCTCCACCCTCTGCCGGACCAGCTCGCATCAAACCATGACCTCCCTCGATGTGATAGCTGCCCCAACACCAATAGCCGACACACAGCTCGACACGCAGCATGCGCGAACCTCCACTGCCACATCGACTATTGAGCTGGACCATGTTTCTATCCTTGATCGCAAGATCGAGGCTGAAGCCACGTCCAGCGGTTCGAATACCAGAGCGCCAACCGCGATGGTGAGCGCGCTAAGTTTGTTCGATGGCAAACGTCCATGTACATACTGCTCTTGCCGTGCCGGATCGCCAAGGGCGTGCTCGGCACGCTCTTGTTTGATTGTGTTCCAACGAATGTTGATGTATTCCTCTTCATTTTTGGGACGACCATGCTCATGCTCGTGCGCAAGGCCAATGCTGGTGCTGATGACGGTGCCGAGTATGAAATTACCGTGCAAAACTGCCAGGTCCGCATGGCGCGTGGCGAGTATCAGCAGGAGCTGCGATCGTGGTCGGCGCGGTTCAGGTGCCCGCTACCGCTGATACTACGACGGGCTTCATCGATGTCGCCGCCGGATGTATGACTGAGTTTACCGTCGATGGCGAGCCCACGACCAACCTGCATCGTATGCTTCCCGTCTTGCCCACGTACTACTGCAGTGCACTGCACCCCAAGCTGCACGTCATGGCCGAGGTGACCATGCGCAAGATTGAAGAATACGACATCAGAGAGCTCTACCCGTCCCTCGAAATCACGCGCCCTGCACGCCACTTTGATTCACAGCGAGTGGTCGCCGCTTGGGAGCGTCATGACGACGCTCAATTTCTTTCCCGTCCAAGGCGTCGCTGCTCACCGAGTCGCGCAACTGGAAGGACTTCACGCACACGGCCATCTTCTTGTTCAAGGACACAATCCCGTTTGTCAAGTTTCTGTGGGCCGCGGGCAACGCATACATCAAACAGTCGCGCCGTTTTGGTCTTGATATGATGCATGCTGAGTATCTCTTCATTCATTCGGTCGGGCACTCGGACTATCACTACTGCTCGACCAAGTTCACCGAGCATTTGCAGTTCCCAATCTTCATCGACGACGAGAACACGACCAACTGGGCCGATCTGGTCGGATCGGCGTGTGCACGGTACAACTTCATCGCGCCCACGGTCGAACTTGCTCAATACGTTCCCGCCCGAGTCGGTGTGTGGCAAGATTTACCGCGATATCAGCGCTGTGAATCAAGAGTGGGCCGAAGTCGTCACGGCCAGCATCATGTATTGATTGATTGAGCATTGCTGCTGTTGTCGCTTCTTTTTTGTTTCGTTTTGATGCTCAGGCTGATGCTTTTCCGCCAGCTAACCCTATGTTGAAATTCTTCCGCAACGGCGCAACCCTTCCACACCCTCAGCATCCCGATCCTTCCGCGTTGTTTGTCCCACTCAAACATTCTTTCGTTTCCTTTAACATTTTACCTGCTCTTCCCAGTCTCTACGAGCTTTCTGCCGACGTAATTGGAATATGTGATTGACAAATTCATGTCTTGGCCAGCAGACGGACGACAACGATGGATGGATGGGTTCTGATCAGGGCGAACTGCTTCGCCATTGGTTTGCGCCCATGCCGCTTAGCGTGTCGTAACAACGGTGGCAGCGGAGCCACGTCGTGTGGCGGACACACTGGGATGAGTGAAGTGTATGGCCGGCAAGATGATGTGTATGGGAGCGCGTCAAACTGTTCGACAGGAGGCACGGTCGAGCAGACAGTAACCGCGACAACATCGACCAAGAGCACAATGTGCGGATTGCGTTTGGGAAGTGGCGGCACCCGGCCGCCTGCACACGGCCGAACCATGACCCTGGGTGGAAGCGCGACAGGCGCCGCGACCGGCATCAAGTTGAATTAATCTTCAGCGTCGAGCAGGCCGCCCATTTGTGTTGGCCAGGTCGAGGCCAGGCAGCGTTGCAAACGACGCCACGGGCAACACCAACAAATATGAGGTCGGGAGACAAATATGGCACCATGGACGGCGCTCGCGCGGCGCGCTCACGACGGGCTCGGCCGGCGCAGACGACGGCGGAGCACGGAGGTAGATAGGCAGCGATGGGCATGGTTTTTGACAGGACAGCGGCCAACAAGCAGGACGATATGGTTCTCTGGCTGTCGGCAATCGACCAGCACGGTCGCGACGGGCCTGCCGCGCTCCTCGCAAACCATGGCCTCGTCGGCGACGGGCGGCGTTGTTGCAGTGATGGAGACGGAGAGAGTATATGACGATCTTTGTCGCGCGGGTTAACGCACAAGGAGCCGGGATAGCGGCGCTGTGCCCTAGGCTGAGAGAGCTGGCGTCCACGCCATGCCTGGGCTGAAGCCTGAAGGTGACAGGATGTCAAGATCAAGCATGGCCAAGCAAAGCCCAGATCCATGACCCTTGGGGCTTGGAGCCCATGTGATGCCGCGTGGCCTCGGGACCTCGTTGGGGTCCGTCGCGTTCGGCCATGCTCTGCCAACCCCATGCCCGGCCCCTTGGGCAAGGACACGGCGGTCTGGACACCACGTCGCCGCAACGCGCGACCGTTCTTGTTGTCACCCGGGAGCGCAGATGCGGGGATTTAAACCCGTTGAACAACAGCGCGGTCCGTGCTGCCCGCCAACCTCTCTCGACAGCTCGCCTGGCTTTGCCTCCGACGAGTCAGAGCGCGCTTTCCCAAACCTCCGACTTTCTTCTTCACGACAACAACCATGTCCACCCCCGACTGGACCGCGTCGGGGTCTGCTAGCAAGGTTTCGCTCACGAGTGCCGGCCTATTGGCCAAAGCGACGGTGCAGCACCGGCCTCGGGATCAGTTGGCCGAACTGGATCGCAAGCTTGACGCCGACGGCGGCCACGTCCACCGTTTCACGTACCCGAGCACCGACCGTGCCATCGAGTACGCCAAGTTTGTGTGGGCAGACGTCCATGTACTCGCTCTTGTGGCCGTTCCGTATGGCCAAGGGCGTGCTTCGCACGTTCTGGACTGCCAGCGACCCAACGATTGCCGATGTGTTGCGTTACATTTTTGGGACGACGATGCTCATGCTCGTGCGTAAGGATCCCGGCGGCAATCATGAGTACCTGATCGACGTGCAGCACTGCAAGGTGCACATGGTGCGCGGCCCTTACCACCAAGAACTGCGGTCGTGGTCGACGCGGTTCACGCTCCCGGCCGCGCGCGATCCAACCACGGGTTATATTAACGTCGGGGCCGGACGCGTTCTCGACTTCACCATCAACGGCGCATCAACGTCCAACCCGCAGCGCATGCTCGCGGTCCTGCACACCTACTACGGCAGCTCGCAGCACCCGAAATTGCATGTCGTCGCCGAAGCGGTCATGCACAAAATCGAAACCGACCAGATCAAGGAGCTCTATCCGTCGCTCATGGTTACGCGCAGTCTGCATGACATGCTTTTACATAGCCCTTGGTCGCCAGTTGGTGCCGTGTGGTCGCGTTCCCAGCTGTTCCCCATCACAAAGGCGTCAATGCTCACCGAGTCGCTCAACTGGGCCGATTTCACGCATTCGGGCATGTTCCTCTTCCACGACAAGGTGCCGTTTGCGCACTTTATGTGGATCGCGCGCAAGTCGGTTATCCAGCACACGCACGAGGTCGGACTCGATATGGTGCACGCCGAGCTGCTGTTCGTTTGCTCGATCGCGCACGCGGTCGACCATCACTGCACGACCAAGCTCACAGAGAAACTGAGGTTCCCGGTGCTCATCGAGGAATGGAACACGACCAGCTGGCCCGACCTGCTCTCGTCGGCGTGCTCCCGGTTCACGTTCATGGCGCCGACGCTCAACCCGCTGCGCGCCAACTTGATGAAGTCGTTCCCGCCCGAGTCGGTCTACGGCAAGATTTACCGCGATATTCGCGCCGTGAACCAGGAGTGGGCCGACGTGGCCACGGCCAGCATCATGTACTGATCACCCGCTGCTGAGTGTGCGACGAGCTCAACCGGCTCTGGCGCGGTGGTTGAGGAGTTTGGTGTTTTCTGTTCCATGATGCCCATTTCGTCATCGGGCGAATTCTGTCGACGAGAAGCATCAAAACCGCTGATCTTTTATCCCTCGATGAAATCAAGGCCGACCTTGCAGCAACCGTCTTTGCTGCGACACAATCAAGGAATCCGCCCCCGAATCAGCTCATACCGGTCCAACCGAGCCAGCCGCTCATTCAAGCTCACTGACCTAGCTCCAGTCCCTTTCTCTTTCCCTGGCGCTGTTGCGTTGGGCGACTTCGCCGCATCCGACTCGCCGTCGACGTCGCTTGGACGCGACGTGACCTGCGCCAAACACTGGTCCAGGAGCGTCATTCCAACGACAATCTTGAACGAAAGCAACCTACCATCCGCATATCACGGTCAGTATCCACCTTCTCCACCCAGTGAGAACACACGTACAGGACGTAAACCACTGCCACGACCACCACCGGCACCGTCCACTGCTCGACAGCCTCCACCACCGCCGCAACCAGTGGATCCTGGTATTCCCAGTGCCACGCCGGGACCGTGAACGCAAAGAGTGGCGGCAAGTACCACACCGCATCTGCCGCGGCGACAATGTCCGCGACCATGCGGCATGTCAGTGCAGCGAGGGCCAGTGCCGCGAACCCGATTCGGCGCGAGACGAGTGGGACCAGGTCTTGCTGGAAGGCCAGGACGGGTGCGGTCGCGGTGGAGACGGGAGGGCGGGTGGATTGTGGTCGTGCGTCGTGATCGTCGCTTTCCGTGTGCACGTGCGCGGCAGGGGGCTTGGAGGTGTGTCGGCGCGCGGGGGTTGGAGTCGGGGCGGATGACCGAGAGCGTGAGCGTCGACGCGCGGACGGCGCAATGGAAGGTGATGACGAGCGTCTGCGCGAAGCCGTGGCGGCAAGCTTGGATTTGGTCGTGCTTCGCGCGCCGTCGTCTGGAGGTGCGGTAAGTGCGGGCGCTGCTGTTTTGCCGTATGCTGCATCGTCACCCGGTACCGTCGCCGACGGAGCAAGCTCGTGCTGCTCGGGCGAGTTGCGCGGAACAATCACGGCCGCGGGTTCCGGCTGAGACTGGTCGAGCGGCGTTTGCGAACTAGTAGTACGGTCGTGGAGCGACCTCCAAGGCACGGGCGTCGGCGCGGGCGTTGGCGAGTCGGCGCCGTGAGTGAATGGCATCGGGGTCGGCGTGTCGCGGCTCGGCGCGGGACTCGAGCGCAGCAATTCCTGCGACGAGGACGTGACTAAGGTGGATGGAATGGCGGTAACCGCAGAGGGCGCATCTTCGTCGGGTGTCGCGGCACGGGGATCGCCGACAGATTCTGCTTGCGCTGGAGTTGGAGCGACGGCGATCGAGTCGCTGAGCTCGAGGCACAGTACGTAGCGGTAGCGGTGATACACCTCCGCGACCTGTGCAGGAATAAAGAGAGAAAGTCAGCTAAAGAACGCGGTGGGAGAGTATCAAAACATGGAACCTTGTGGTTGTTGAACTTGGAAATGAACGCGTGCTATGGGGAAGTGTCGCAAAAGTATCAGCTTATGTGTCAACAAACAACGACAACCAAAACATACTTTGATCCAATCAACCGCGACCTCGCTGCTCGCCATCAACAGCGCCGGCTGAATCACCGTCCAGACAAGCCCGACCCACGCCGGCGCCATCCACGACCACGTCTGCCAGTGCCACTCGACGGTCGTCGGCGCCGTCCCCACCCAGTCGCTGACGACCTGCGTCGCGGGCCACAGCTGGTCCGTAAACGGCAGCGTGATCTCGCCCCACGTGCTCGCCGTTAGGTAGTCGAGAACGTGGCGTGCGAGCCGGGCGAAATCCGTCGCGTCAAGCCAATCCGACGCGGCCGTGGTCAGGTTTGCGGCCGACTGCCAGAGCCATGCGCCGCCGCCCGTCCACCAGAGCACGGGCACAGTCACAACCCACGAGCCCGTCACGTCCGTGTTGTTGGCGAGCTCGAGGTAGTTGCGCACCACGTTGAGCGTCAGGAGCACGCCGAGGTTCATGCGCTCGACCATGTCTGAAAAATCGAGCAGCGAGTAAGCTGAAAAGGAGGTATCGCTCGATGGTTTCGCACCGCGTACCCGAGCACGTAATCTGGAACAACGGCTCCACCTCGAACCGCTTGAACACGGTCGACTTGACCTCAATAAACTGGTTGCTGATTATGAGCGAAACGAGCGCGTTGTTGTGCGAGTTGATGGTCACGTTGAGCGTAATCTAGATTGCACCGGAACCACACGCGATCAGTCTTCGCAAGTGGTGAAAGCGGAGAATCAGTCGAAGGCACCATTTGATAAAGAAAGACCACGGCGTGAAGGACTGGCACAACCGAAACAAGAAAGCATTAGAACACAGGTCAGGAGCTTCGGCAGGAGCAATAGACGCACCAACGTAGCCCACCGCAACCACTACGTGAAGTATCAGTGGAAGCCGATTCGGCTTGGCCATCGAGCCCATTGGCGCGGGGCTGACGCGCGCAAAGAGCGAGTCGAGAATATCCATGCCGAAACTGCAGCACAGGCGGTCGCAGACCTGGCGTCGAGAATCGTCAGTTTGTGCCGTCCGAGAAGAGAGAATGACGCAGGCAGCACCCGAACCTCGAGCAAATTGAAAATCACATAGAGTTTGATCATGGCTGTAAGAACGAGCAAGCATTGAGATGAGCGCTCCAGACGGGCAGAGAACGGAAAACACTGCACTGTCTCTTACATTGCCCGCGAATAAAATGGTATCTATTCGTCGTTTATCATTCACGTCAACAAAACCGAAGTTCTCCACCCAAGTCCCAAGCCGAGTCGAGTCAAGTCAAGACGCACGTGTGAGACGGGTCGATTCGCAGCAAGATCGTAACAGCTGAGACCAAGATCACGAAACGATATACATCCATGATGTGGTTTGGGTCGACCCGCCATTTGGAAGAGAGCAACGACACGAGCGCCGATCGAGCAGCGAGGGCGACGCGGAGCGGGAGGATTGTGAAAAGACCGAGAAACGAGTCCAGACAGATCACGTAGCCGAGCCACAGCGTCTACAACGAGCACCACCCGAATGAGAACGACCATGGGAAGGAACCAAGCACAATAGCCAAAAGCGCACCTTCTCCACCTCGACCGGCACTTGGAAAAAGTTGCTCAGCCGTTCGCTCTTCTGGTCGGCGCCCTGGGGCATGTCGGCGCCGTACAACACCGCATGTATGTACTCGTGCGTCGAAACGATCGGCTTAGGCTCGTGCTGCGCTTGCGCTTGCGACTGCGATCCAAGGTCGGCCACAGTCGGCGATCGCGAGGAAGTCGCCGGGCGCGACTTGGACGACGAATCAAGCATCGCCAGCTTGCGATCGACCTCGACGAGCTCAGCGGGCGACAGTGATGCCGTGTCGCGGTCGATGGACCGGACTGACGACTTGCGCGACCGCGGACGGCGACCAAGACCCGGTGATGGCGAACGCGCGCGTGATCTGCGCGTCGTCAACGATTTGAGCTCGCTCGCCGTTCTTGTACACGTCGACGCGTGGTCGAGCAATGACCGTAACTGCGGTGCCGAGAAACTGGCTTGCAGACACGTTTCGGCATCCTGTACGGCCGTGACGGTTGCTGATCGGCTTGGCGTCGGTGTCGGACCATCGAGTTGTGCAACGCCGATTGCGGGGTCAGCACGCTGCGCGTGGCCGTCGTCGGTTGGCGGCGATGGGGCGAGCTCGTCGCGCTCGAGAATGGGCGACAGCTCCGAGTTTGCAGGTAAGCTGGACCGATTTCCTGAGGCACCATTGCCGTCGTGCGAGTCGCCGCTGACTGGGATCGCGACAACTTGCGTGCAGAGCTCCGGATCTGCGGCGGTCTCGGTGTTCACGTCCTCACCGGGTGGCAGAACTGTGGTTGGCGCTGGCGTGCTCTCGAGTTTGGGCGTGCCGGCCGTGGAACCAGCAATGGTCGACGACGGATCATCGGTCGCCTCTGAGCGCGTTGCCGGTCCGTCGACGCAATCTGCCATTGTTTTCGCAACCCCGACTTGTGGACGGCCAGACCAAGACGGGACGATGGTGCTCGGCGAACTGCAGGCGGTCGGTCCAAGTTGGTTGATTCGCAGCTGGCCAAGGGTTGTTGCGCAGCTCCTGTCGACGTTGTGTGCCTGCAACGATTGGCACCGCTATGTCTTCCGTTCGCTTTTGCCCTCTCTTTTCGCAGTTCGACTCCGTCCACTTGTATCCATTTTGCCCGAATCTTGCCAGTCCTGATCCTCTCCAAATCAGCGCGGTGTCCAAAAAAGCGAAGAGTCTTCAATGACGGACCAAACAAGACGGCAGCCGACGCGTGTGCACGTGCAATCCCAAAAACCAACGCCGCGCGAAGGGACCCTGGAGGATCCCGTGGTCGTCGGCGACGCGTCCTGCACGGCAACCGTAAATGAGAATAAAGAAGAACAAAAAGCAACCAAATTGCTCGCCGGTATCTTTACGAGATCGAGCCAAACACGCGGTTGTGCCGGCAAATGCTCGGCCCGTACTCTTCGTAGTCCTTCTTGGTGTGGCAGTACTGGAAGAACTCGGCCTACAACAACAAATGGCGAGGTAAGTGTGAGAAGTTCGGCGTCGGTTCGAATGGAAAAATGCCCAAACATACCGTGTCGGCCAGCAAACTGCCGCCATACCACACGGCGTACCGCTGCTTCTTGTGCGAAACGACATTCACGTCGACCTCGCGCGCCTTGAGCTGCCCGCCCGAGAGCGCCTCGGACATGGCAACGCGGTTATCCACAATCTTCTTGAGGTCGCGCTGCAGCCGCTTGCCGAGGTCCTTGTACATGGTGCTACCACCCGACAGTACAATGTTCTTGTAGAGCCCACGGCGCGTATCGATCGGCGACGACTGGATGCACTGGTCGACGGTAATGGGCAACGGCGTCGTGAAGTCAGGGCTGGCAATCTCGGGCGAGAAGAAGATTTCGGGGCCCAAGAACCGCTCGTAGCCGACGTCCACGGTGTAGGGCTGCTTGGTCACGGAGTGCTGCGTCTCAAACTGCTTGATGTACTTGGCGGGCTCCTGCTCGTACCGCTTGAATTCCTTGACAATGTCCGGGCACACGTACGAGTAGGTTTCCTTGATGCGCTTGGCCACGTCGAGCGAGTCCTCGGGCGGGATCGTCTCACCGCGCTCGCGCAACAGCTTTTGTACGAATTGCGTAATGTCGCGGCCCGCAATCGGAATGTGCTTGATCGACGACCCAATCACGTAACCCTCGGCCTATTCGAGGATGAGCGTTGCGTGAGCACACACCTGGTCGACCAAACAGCGCCTCGAGATGGCGCGGAGCACAAAATGGGCGAACGCACCACCGGGATAACGTGCGTCACACCGTCGCCCGAGTCAATGACGGTGCCCGTGAGCGACCCGGCCGCCTCCTTGTTGTATCGCCAACTAGCCGCGAGCGCGAGCACGGCCTGCACGGCAATGTACATGGCCGGGACGTTGAACGACTCGAAGAAAATCTCGGCCGTGTACTCGCGGTTCTCAGGCGGGTTAAGTGGCGGCTCGGTCTATCGAGGAAGTGATCAGCGCCAGGCATGAGCGTGTGCTGGGCTCGAATCCCGGTACGCACCAAGAGGAAATGATGGTCCTCGGGCTCGCACCGCAAGTACTTGAAGATCGACTGTTCCCAGAACCGCTCCATCAAGTCCCAGTTGTCGATTTGGCCGTGGCGGATCGGGTAGTGCTGCTGGTAGGTCTTGGCATTGGCAATGGCTTCGTCGCCAATGAAGAAGTCCAGGTCCTCGATCCCGCGCTTCGACGCGAGGTTGCCCGCGCCAAACTTGGACGCCGACGAGGCGGCCGTGGTCGCGGTCGCAATCGTTGTCGGGATAATGTACTGCGGGTCGGTGTTGCCGGCATACCCCATCTTGGTGTAGCTAGACAGAGGGGCGGAGGTCGGCAGCACGCGGGGCCAGGCACGCGTCAGTTGGTTGGTCATCGTGCAGAGTGCGATGGATTTGCTGGTGTTCTTGCTCACGGCCCCTCGAACAGATTCACCCCAACCGGTGCCAGCGCGTCACCGCGGTCTTCATGCATTGGCTCACGCAACGCAGGGCGATCACGGTTTGACCGCGCTCACGAACGGCAGCGTTGCGGGGGCAGGGCAAGGGCACGCTCAATGACGGGCGGCGATGACCCGTACCCGGTGCCATTGTCGATCACAATAGGCGGCGGGCGCGACATGATTGCAGGCAGTTGCAGGCTCGGCGGGCGGGCTGGGCGGGCGTGGTCCAAGGGCGAACGGCGCTAACGTGTTGAAGACGGCGACGCGACTTGTTCAGCGTGGCGGTGGAGGGAGTGCAGTGCGGTGGGGCCACTTGGCTCTGCACGCGCCAATCCACCGCACGTGACGTTTACAATGGACGCGCTCCCTTTCCTCTCCTCGTAGCTGAACTGCACGTTGACGACAATAAACTAATTATTGGGAGTGAGCCAAGCATGTGCTCTGCTATTCCCAGAAGAGAGACTCGCGCGACCGCCGAGCCCGCCGGCGGCACGGTCGCGTGAGGAATGGCCGCTGGCCTTTTGCCTGCATGTCGGCCACCCTGACATGCAATCACGACGGATGCACCCACTTAATCTGCCCGTCGGTCCCGCACGTCAGCACGTACCCGTCACCCGCGACAATTTGCGTGATCCCACTCAGCGCCGCCTAACCATGATTCTCACGCGTCAGCGACTTTCACTCCTTCATTGCCCGCTGTTCCCGAAACTGCGACGTACCGGCATCTTGTCGAGCGACGGCATCAAAAACTTCTTGCCTGGGTGCAAGTTCTTGAACACGGCCGTTTCGACGGGCGGCGGCGCCGCGCTCGTGGTCGCCTTGGCCAGGTCCCACACTTTCAGCGTGCCGTCGGTGGACCCCGAGTAAATCGTGGTCGATGTGACAGCGAGCGCCGCGATGGTGCTCCCGTGCGCCTGGAAAGAGGCGACGGGCTTGGTCTGCCGCATGTCCACCACGTCTATGCGTCATAGCGGGATGAGTACATGCGGTTGAGAGTACGGTGCGTGCTGGGTGAGAGAAGAGGAAACACGCACGAATATCGCCCTTCTTGCCGCCCGACACGACATAATGCCCGTTGTAGGCGACCGCCGTCGCGCCCGACTCATGCAGGTGGTACCCGCGCACGCGCGCCGACTGGATTGGGAGCAACGTGTCCCAGAGCGCAACATTGTGCCTAGGTGCAAGCAAAGAGCAGTCAGTGTAGTTCACTCCAAGCGATCAAATCAAGCACGACTCAACACGCACAGATGCCCCGGCGACGAACCCGCCGATACCAACAACGTGCTGCACCCGAAGAACCGCACGTCGCCCGTATACCGCACGTGGCACGGCAAGACTGAAATCGGCGCCAGCGTCGCCAAATTATGCACGGCCACCTCGCCCACCGAGTCCCCGACCGTAATGCGCCCACCCGCCGGATCGATCTGCATACAATGAATCCGCGCGGCCCCGTACGTCGCGCGGCGCACCTCGTCGCGCGCGCCAAACGGCCACAACGAAATCGTCGAGACCGAATCGGTCCACTCGGCCGCGGCATCTAGGTTGCAGGGCAGCGTAAGCAACCAAACCATAACCACCGCACAAAAATCAAAGCCCCACACGTACAGAAATCTAAACGCGGATGACTCGCGACATGCACCGCTGACGCCGGCCGCACGAGCACCGCGCCCGCATCGCTCGTGAGCCCCGCCAAAAACGATTCCGAGTGACTGCGCGCAAGATGCACCTTTTTCAACAGACTCACGTCCGTACTGAACCCGCGAATTCCGCCCTCCATGAGTACATTGTTATCCGTCGACGCCGACGCGACCAGCGCCGGCGGGTTGGTTGCCGGCACGGGTGCGGGCACAGGGGACTCGCCACGCGCCGCTGACGTCGCGCGAAACGCGCGTTCCACGTCGAGTTCCACGACGAGTTTCGGCAGAGCGACAATGACGGATGCGGCGTCGGGACCGAGACACAGGGAGGTCACGGCCGTGTCCTGCTTGAACAGGGTCTCGGCCACGAGCGGCCCGTTCGAAACCAGCACCGGATCCTCCAGCACCGGCTCGGCGGCAGCGGCGGCCACCTCATCGAGCCACGCCGGACTCCACTGGACCGCGGCAAACACTTCCTGCTGCGCGCTACCCAACCAGTCATCGGCCGGCGAGTGAATTCCCGTCTTGGTCACGAGAATTCGCTGCTGCGCGCGCGTCGTGCGCACGGCCATGAACGGTAAACACGTTTCCGCGGCAAAGTACCGCATTTGCTTGGACCATTTCGACGCGAACGTGCGAATCGCGACTTCCACGCGCGACGTGACCATACGCTGCGCGAGATACTCGAGAACCAAGTGCTGCGACGCGACATCGTGCATGTGCGGCTGGATTTCGGTGACGAGGGACTTGAGTGCGGATGCGACTTGGTCGGCGTCGGCACGTTCAGTCGGGAGTAAGCGCGGAACGTGCCGCAAGACGGCAGCGAGAGCATAGTACTTGCTCGCGTCGATTAGGACCTGCACGAGGATCAGGACCGTGCCGAGAGCCACGGGGACCGCCAGTTGGTCGGGCGACGGGAACGTGATGGCCGTGTTGACGGCGGGCGATGTGGTCGGGAGGGCAAACGTGTTGAGGATCTGCAACGCCGCGCGCAGCGACATTTCCGGGTCGTGCCGGTCATAGTGCAGGAGCAGGTGCGAGACGCGCGCCATGTACAGCGCCGCATCGGCCTTGCCCGTCACCAAGCTCGCGTGTGTCGGCGCGAGCGTGAGCCGGCACGCGCGGTCGACGGCGCCCTGGTCCTCGGGCACAACAAGCTTGGCGAAATTATCAAAGTAAAGATCGTCGCGCATCTCGGACGTGGCGACCGTATAGACTGACTCGGCGGCGGCCCAGCTGAACAGGGCGTCGTCGCACTTCAAGACCAGCGCCTTGTCGTCGTCATTCACAATCACGTCTGCATCATCACCACCACCAAACATGGCCGCAAACGCATCGACGACGGGCAAGCCCTGCAGGACGAGCCGGTTCAGGTACGGCACGTTGCGCGCGTGGTACCAGGCAAGCACTTCGCTCGTGACGCGCTTCTTGTCGGCGCTTGTCGCCATGGCCGCAAACATTTGGTTCCCGAGCTTGGCGTCCATCGATTGGTAGAGCAAGTACAGTGCCGGCGACGTGACGGCCGCCGCGTCCATCGACCGCTCCCCGAGCATCCACGCCGTCATGACCGTGTAGCACGGATGCCCGCCCAGCGTTCCCTGCGGGTCGGCACGGACATAGTCGGCAATTGGTTGCACCGACTGGTTCGTGCACTTGGCCGTGAGCAGCGCGAGCTGCGGGTCGTTCAAGTTCTTGAGACATACCGTGACCGCGTCCCCCGGCGACTCGGCGAGCAGGAAAAACGCGGCGGCCAGCTCGTACCGCTGCTTGCCGAGCAAAACAAACGCGTTCTTGAGCGCCGACTTTCTCCACTTATCGTTAGCCTCCTGGCCCAAGAAATTCGTCATGAGCTGCTGCTCGGCGTGGCCATTCGCCTGCTTCCACAACGTGTGCATGAGCTTCTTCTTGCCGAGCATCAGGTAAAACAGGAAACAGTCGTGCGGGTTCTGCGCTTTCCGCCACTGGTGCCGTGCGATAATTTCGACCATCGTGTGCAGCGCGTCCGTGTGCGTGAGCCACCACCCAACCCCCAACTCTTTGGCCACGTCCCAGGTCGCCGTGAATGCGCCGTTGATGTGTTCCACGAGCGCCGGCTGGTCGTCGGAAAAAAACGCGAAAGCCATAGTCTCGGGCGTGAGTGGCGGCGCGCGCACGTCGAGTTTCGCCAAGTGTGCAGAGAGGACCAGGTCCCACCGGACGCGCTTGCCGTTATCATCCATGGAGGCCGAGACGGGTTCGCCGACGGCGTCGAGGATCGCGACGAGCCACTTGCACTCGACCGTGTTTTGCGCGAGCAAGATCTCGCGCAACGCGCGCGCCTTTTCCGGGTTGAACGTCTTGGTGTCGACCAGGTCCCTGGATTGTGGTCAGCACACGCGCGAAGTCAGTTCCGGAACCATCATCACCAGCAACATAAAAAGAAATGAAGAAGCACGTACAAGTCGGCCGTCGCGCTCTCAAACAAGAAATCCAGCTCCTTCCCCGCGCCACCGGACCCACCGCCCTCCACCTGCTCGAGCACCGCCCAGGGCACGACTGGGACCGTATGAGGTCTGGTCCCATGCTTGAGCACGTAATACAGGTGATTGAACGTGGCCTGCACGTACTCGGGCGCGTTCCATTTGAGCCACTCACGCAAGACCGCCGGTGCGGCGGGCGCCGGCATCGCCACCTTCAACGACGTTTCCGCCAACGTCGTCGGCGGAGTGACGTGCACGAGCGTGTTCCCCGCAAACGCGACCAAGTCCCCCGTCGACGTCCACTCGACGGCGCGCACGGGCACGTCAAATGCCTCAGTGTAAATTGGTTTCCACGCGGACTGCGCGAGGTCTTCAGCCGACGCGTGCGGCGCGTAGACGGTGAGCGTGTTGTCGGCGGCGACGGCGAGCATTGCTGAGAGCGTCGGGAGCGGGAACATGGCCATCCCCGCGACCTTGTCGATCGTGAGCGTGGTTTCGATGTGAATGTGGTGGTTGGCCGCGCCCACGTGCAGGATCGTGACAAGGCCGGTCGATGCGCGCGCGGTGATTTTGCGCCCCGACGCGACGAGTTGGACGAGGTTGGTCAGCGACTGGATGGATTGTTCGGCCACGACTTGACCCGCAGAATCGAGCAGGAGCACGTCGGTCCCGCGCACCGTCACGGCGTGGTACGGCGCGTCTGCGTCAAAGAACGCGGCAACGTCGGCCGAGTGGAACCGCTCATTTACGGCGTCGAGGTCCGGGAGCGCGTACACGGCGAGTTCGTCGCGCGCAATCACTGACACCCGCCACCCCTCTTCGTGGCGCCACGCGCGTACCGCGAGAATGCCGTCCATCGACACTCGCTTCGTGCCGCACCGCACCTGGTCGCCGTGCACCGTGACCGTCGGCACCGCCGTATCCAGCGGGAAACACCGGTCCTCGGTCGAATCCACATGCAGTCGCACGTGCGGCATCAACCCATCCGCGCGCGTCTGGCACGCGACCGACGTGCCCGCCGTCCACGCGATCACTTCCGTCCCAGCCTGTGTGACGAGATCGGAGTCACCCACACGCGTAATCGCGTACGGTCCGTCGGCGGGCCGGTCGTGGTGCCCCGTCCATTCGCGCAAGAGGACCAGGTGCCCTTCGTGCCCGACGAGGAGCGGTGCAAGGTGCGCGGAGAACAGACCGAGCGAGCCCATGGCCGAGCACCCAAGGAGAAGCACATGGTCACACGCGGGCAGGAACGTCTGGTGCATGACGCGCAGGTGCGCGAAAAACGCGAAATAGGCCGGGTGCGTTGCGTTGGGGATGGTCGCGACGAGGTGCAGTTGGGTCCCGCCCGACTGCCGGCTCAGATTCTGGTGACATTCGCAAGGTTAGATGCGTCCTGTTGACCAGAATCCCCACAAATGCACCGTACCGAAATGCCAAACACGAGCAGCGTGCCGTCCGGCTGCACCGACCCGATCAAATCGTCGTGGGGCTTCATGCGCGCGGCCAAGTCCGGGTCCGTGTTGGGCAACTCCTTGCCCGCGCGCCGTGCCAAGAAGGACGGTGGTTCCGGTCGCGGCGCAATCTTGTCGAGGTGCAGCCACGTGTAGGTGACGAGGTCCTGGTCGCTGGCCGTGTGGAAGGCGCGCGCGTCCAGGGCCAAAATCATTTGGAAGGCGCCAACGTCAGGACACCACGCCCAAATGCGACCGACGCCGTCGGCGCCGTTAGTGAGCAGCGTGCATTGGCCCTCGGATCTGGGCGCGGAGGGGACAAGTGAGCAGAGCTTTCGACAATTGAGGGATTGGTGGGCGGAAAACGTACTGCTGCCAGGTCAGCGACGTGATGGCGCGCGGGTGCGGCAGAAAGTAGAAGTCGTAGCGCGCCCTCGAAAAGGTTCCCTCTGCGGTACATCCGGCCGAACAGGTCAGTCTCCCGTTCAACGCAATCGATGGGGGAGAAGTAATAACGAACCAGCATCAGCGCGCCAAACCTTGACCAACCGATCGTCGTCGCCTGCGGCAGCAAGGCATTCCAATCCGGGCGAAAGGCTCAGGTACGTGATGGGCTGTCCGCACGGGAACGACCATGCGCACGTCCACGTTGTCGTGTTCCAGAGCTGAATGGTCAAACTGGCCGATAAAAGATCGTCGCCGCGCCAGAGCAGCGCCGTCGCGGGTCCAGACTTGGGGTCGAGCGTCTCGATGTGGCTCTCGGTCCACAGGTGGCCTTCCTAGCGTCGGATCAGCGGGTGAGGAGGCCCGGAAAGCGGGAAAACACGTCGGATCAAGGAGTCACGAACCAGGTTCGAGAGCTTGTAGACAATGATTCGGCCGTCATCCCACGCAGCAGCAATCTGTCCAGGGGGACAAGGGAACGTCAGCGATAGCACTGACCGACGAGCACTTGAGAGGAAAGATCACGCCGTACGTCGCCCGAAGAAGCATGCGCGGCAACGGCCGTGACGCGCGGCGGGACCTTGGCATCAAACTGTGGCGGCGGTCGCAGCGTCTGCACAGGCGTGAAGCCTGGGCTCAAGTCGCAAATCTCGACACGGTCCTCTTGCGACCCGTACACCTACCGACGGGGCCCGAGCAGGAGCCGTCAGCATGGGCGCATCCAAGACCGGATTGCAGACCCATTATCGGCTCGCTCTACGCTCGCTGATTGTCGAGATCATGGGCACTGTCGCGGAGAACCGTTGGCGCACGCTGGATCACGGCAAGTCGCGACATAGCGACGGGACCGGGAGGACACTCACGACGTAGGTGGCGGCATCGTGTTGCGCATAGACGGTGTCGACGCAGTTGGCGCGGGCAACGCCCTCAAGGCGGTGGGCGGGCATCGTTGGGTGGACAAGCGGAGCGGCACGACTGGCGCGTGGGTCGTCGAACACGACGCTTGCTCGGCGCGGTCACGTCGTGTCGAGATCACAACCACCAAACCACCGGAAACCGATCGCAACAGCGGCCATCTCCCCTCCTCTCTCGGCACGCTCGACAACCACGACGACGACTACGACGACGCTGCCGGCACGCTGCTACCAGCCCACACCATGATGCGCTCCGCTCTGCCCGTGCGGGCCCTGCGCACCGCTGCCGCCACCGCCCGCAATCCCGCGCCCCGCACCACTGCGGTCCGCCATACTTTCGCAACCTCCAACGACGATGCACCCAGCCCCGGCACGCAGGTCCACCCTCTCCCCGCCGACGCAACGGGCCGCATCGCGCTCTCGCTCTTCCCCAAATCCGGCCCGGCACACGCCGTCGTCGGGTGGACGCGCACGCCCACGAGCAACGGCACCGACCTGCGGCCTGCCGACTTTGCGGAGAACCCAGCGTTTGTCGCGCACCTGCACAAGGTGCTGAAAGACCATGCGCACGAGGACGGTGACCTGGTCGCGCTCGCCAAGCACCAGAAGATTGGGTGGATGCACGTTGCGGATCAGCGCAATCCGCCGCCATGGGGCCGGTACGTCGTGCGCATTACGATGGAACAGAGGGAGGTGACTCGGACGCTGATCATGATCGTCGTGGACAGAATCCCGGACCCGGACGACATTATCGGCTCGGTGCAGCTCGACGGCGAGGGTCAGATCCGTGCGCATTCCTACCAGCCGATGCCGACGCACCGGATTGTCTCGAACCATGGCCTCTTCCAGCTGTCCCCGTTCTTGCACGAGAAGCTGGTGCAGAGCTTTGGATCAAAGTGAAATTGATCAAGACATGTAATGGATTTTTGACACATCAACGGCTGGTACCTCTGGACTTGGATCGCGTCAGTCTCCCCTGTCAGTCCCCGTCCACCCGTTATCATCGATCCTCTCAACCCACTCCGTCGGTCTCTCACTCTCAACCTACACTCTCGATCCATCCTCGACCTTCTCTCTCGGGACCCCACACGAGCCCCTCACTCCTCCCGCTCCACCCCACCCTCCCCACCACCCCCGATCCCCCCGATCCCTCCCGCCGCAGCACTCGCTGCCGCCCACCCGGCGACCCATGCAGGCGCCTCCTCCACCCCGTCGGGCTCCTCTTCCACATCCTCATCCCCCGTGATCCCAAGCTCATGCAATTCCTCGTCCAAACTGCGCCCGACCTCGACGCGCTCGGCCTCGCTCAACGGGTCGCTGAAAATCGACCAGTTTGAATCGGTCGTCCGGAGCCGCTGCCGCGGTTGGTGCGCGGGGGTGCTGGTGCCCGAGACCGGCGGCGGGAGGGCGGCGACCGAGTCCTCGTCGTCGAACTCGGTCGGAGGTGAGCGTGGGCGCGTGAGGAGGGTGGGGACGGTCGGGGGGTCTTCTTGGGGCACGTCGACGTGCGAGGTAGGGTTGAGTGCAGGTGCAGGTGCAGGGCGGGGCGGGGTGGGGTGCAGGGCGAGCGCGGATGCCGTGTCGTCGTCGTTCTGGTCGTCGGCGCGCGGGATCAGAAAGGGCACGTCAAAGTGGGTTGCTGACCCGTCGTCCGTAAAGTCGAGTAGCCTATATCGGTCGGTGCAGCGCGGCCAAGTGAGATTGACGTCAGACCCTCGAATATCCGGAAGAAAGACGCGCACCATTCGGCGACGGTCGGGTTGGCCGGCGTCTGAATGCTGGGTTTCCAGTAAATTTCGCACGCAATGTTGAAGATACCCCACCCCAACTAGCGCGCGATCGTGTCAACACGTTCGATCGGCGTTGCAAACCCGAGGGATAAATACACGAGCGTACCCGTTTCAGCTCAAACGGCGGCGCCGTCAGCGTGACCGACGCCGGGCGGAAAGTCGGGTGCAAGTGCACGACGACGCGGTCAATCAAGACCGCATCGAGGTGCGGCGGGTCGGCGTGCACGTAGAACGTCCACAGGTGCACATTCGACCGGTTGGCGAGCATGTTCTGCTCAGTACCATCACGTCAGACACCAAGTCCTGCGCGACACCGCCACCCAGATCCAAACCATATAAGTACCTCAATCACATACATGTGCCGGTTGCCAATTGCAAACCGTACTGTAACCTGCCGCCGCGTCGCCCACACTTGCACTTCCGGGTCGCTCATCCGCGCCTTGACCTGCGCTCCAAACCGTTCACGAACACGGGCGACCAAATCGGCGCGCGGTGTCAGGTCGGACCACGCGACGGGCTGGCGGCACATGGCGCAGGGCATGGCGCGGTCGACCAGGGCAGCAGCGTCGCCGCCTCCGCCGACGCGGTCCCAGTTGGCGGGCAGCGCCGGAGACCCGAACATCCACTGCGCGAGACACGGGCCACAGAATGTGTGCGCGCAGGGCGTGGTCATGGCGTCGATCAGGGCGGCGTGGCAGATCGGGCACGCGGCCCAGTCGGGCAGGTCGGCGTCGGCCTCGGGCGCTGAATTCGGTTCGGTAATGGGCTCGTGGCGCGTGGACGCATCGTCAGCGCCGTCGTTGCGAGCGCGGGCATGGGGCATGTTGCTGCTGCCGCGGTCGGTACGGCGCGCAGGAGTATCGGGCGGTGTCGGCACGGCATGCAGCGCCGGGTCCGTCGACGCGTCGTCGTGCAGTGCCGGCTCGCGTGCGCCGCGGTTGACGGGCTCGAAGACGGCGCGGCGCGGCGTTGCGGGTGGCGTGGTGGTGCTGGCCGTGTTGCGAGCAGTGGTGGGCGTGTCGTCGCGCGACGCCATGGTCGCAGTGGTGGCTGTTGGTCAGCACGGAGGGGGATTTCGGCGAGGAGACTGCGAAGAGGACGAGCCTTGAACGAGCCTTCGACCAGCGGTGTCGACCATCCTGCCGCGACGCGACAGGCAGGGCGCGCGTGGTCTGACGTGGACTGCGCCTCTGACTCGATGCTCCCTTGCGTCGAGGCCACCAGCATCTTCGGCATCGTCGACGCGGAGCAATCCCCGTCCACTCAACTATGGCCACGCGCCCAACTTGCTGCATTTAGTCAAGAAACGATCATGGATCAGCCTGCCCTCGACCGCGCCGCCATCCTCGCCAATTCCCGCAGTCTGCGATGCATTGTCCACATTGGTCAGCATCCCTTCCGTCCTGTCGGCCAGCTTTGCAGCTCATTGCAAACTGACGGGTCGAGCGTCTTTTCTGCCATTTTCCATGGTTCAAATAGACCTCGATTGCTTTTATTGCCAAGTCGGTAAGTCGTGCTCGCGCGATTATTCTCGGATTGCGCTATGGTCGGGTCAGGTCGGGTCTTGCTGGCTGTGTTCCTCACGCACGATTGTCGCAACCAGAGCAAAAACGTCTCGGCGTTCCCACGACTGTCCCGCTGGCCGTGCAGCAATGGCAAGGACTGGTATGTTGAAGCAAGCGTTGGCGACGTGCTCGGTCATGTAGTGCTTGAGCCTGACAAACAATTTAGATTGCTGTCAACTATGCGGCGCGTGCTGCCGGCATCCAAAGGTGAGCGCCGAGATCGGCTCCACCTTGTCCACCCGTCACGGACGCTCACGCCCCTGCTGTGCTGTCCTCTAGGCACATGACGGTCACTGACGCGCGGCAAAAATGTCCCGGTACGCGTGCTCCCCCTCCTTGGGCTCTTCCCGTCCCGCCATGCGTGCTGATCCCCCTGCATTTCGGCACCTTTCCAGACATCCGTCTCGTGCACGTGGCCACCTACAACGACACCCACCCGGAACCCACCTACCACGCGAATCCGACGCCCAAATCGCACAAAGTCTCGCTCGAACCCTACCGGCGAGCATCCACCCAAATCTTCCAGATCATTGCGCGATTTGCCAAGTCCTTTGAGCGCGCATCGATTGACGAGGCCTACCTCGACCTGACCGAGGACGTCGTGCAGCGCATTGTCGCCGACCCGCCACGCATGGTCGACGAGACCACGGTCGACTTTGATTGGAACGTGGGTGAGCTGGGCACGGTGGCCGAAGCTGACCGCGAGTCCAAGACGTGGGGCGATTACATGTTGTCGGTCGCTGCCGGAATCACGCGCGATGTGCGTCGCGCGATTTGGGACGAGTTAGGGTTTACTTGCTCGGCGGGTCCGTGTTCTCCATGCGCGTCGCGCCCTTGGTGGGTGGATGGATGGTGCTCACCAGAAACTGATCGTCGTAGGAATCGCACACAACAAGACGCTCGCCAAGCTATGCAGCGCGCTGCACAAGCCCAACAAGCAGGTTCGCGTCGGCAGCTCTTCTCCACCCGCTCATACCCGCACATTCCGCTCACAGCCGGTTTTTGATCCCCCCCCCCCCCCAAACCAGACGATTATGCGGCAAATCTTAGTTCTCGACTTCCTGACCGACATGCCGATTGCCAAGATCCGGTCGCTCGGCGGGAAACTCGGGACGCAAGTCGAAACGCAACTGAACGTGCGCACGTGCGGCGAGCTCCGCCAGTTCTCGCTCGAGGACCTGCAGGCGCAGCTCGACCCGGCGCTCGCGCACTGGCTCTACAATATCTGTCGCGGGATTTGCGAACAGCCCGGTACGTTCGCCACTCCCGATTTGTGCAACGAAGTGAGCATGTTGCTCACGAGCGGTCCCTAGTCGTGACGCGCAGTAAAACCAAATCAATGATGGCGGCCAAGTCCTTGCGCCCACCCGCGACTTCCACGCAACAGCTCGACCAATGGCTCGCGATCCTGTGCGGCGAAGTATTCACGCGCGTGCGCGACGACTTTGACGTCTATCAGCGGTGGCCGCGGCAACTCGTGGTACATATGTTTCGAGCTTCTCGTCTCTTGCACTTTCGACTCACCGTCTCACCCGCTTTTAGCTCAACATCCGCCCGACCAACGGCGACGACCGATCCCGCTCCTGCGCGTTCCCGCCGCGCGCGCACTTGCTCGACTCGCCCGACGCGCTCGTCGCCAAGGCCTCGGCGTTGCTCGCGCAGTTCACGAACGCCGTCCCGTGCGCCGCGATCTCGTTGCAGTGCCATGGGTTCGAGGACGCGGATACGGCCGACGCGCTGGGGAAGTGGATGCGGCAGGGAAACGCGAGCGCAGCAACGGTCCCGGACGCGCCGAATGCGCCGTTTGCGGCATCGGCATCTGCTACCAGTGCACCGCCAGCACCGGTGCCGGTACCGGTTCCGGTTCCGGTATCGGCCCCTGTGCCGGCGCCCACGTCGTTCTTCGCGTCGCACGCGGCGCGGATATCGACGAGCCCCCCTCCGCCACCCCCTACTGCACCACCCTTGAACTCCGCGCCCGCAGTTGCTCCGGCTCGCCCGCCACCACCGCCGCCGACTCACGCCCCACCTCCACCCCCAGCAGCAGCAGCAGCAGCGCGCGGCGGTGCATGGGCGCTTCTCGAAAAAGATCGGCACAGCGCGCGTCTCGCTCACCACTTCGGGCGGAAGCCAAACCGAAGTGGTCGTTGGCGCGGCCGCGTCGACGGGCGGATTCGCTCTGCTCGAGCGCGAGCGGCAGAAACGTAGTGGGACCGCGACTAAACAGACCAAGTTGAGTTTTCCCGCGGCGCCCGCGGCGGCGAAACGGAAATGCGGCGCGGAGGTGGATGCGGTCGCGATGCTGCTCGGGTCGCCGTCCAAGACCAAGACGACCGATAGTGGGGCGCCCGAGGGGACGAAGCGGCGGCGAATCGCGTTTTTGCCAGCCGAGTCGGACTCGGAGTCGGATGACGATGGGGAGCAGCTGGGAGTCGGCGGCTCGTCCGAAGCGGAGATTGAAGTCGGGGCGGGCGCGTCCTCGTCGTTGCCGGCACATGGGGGTCCGCGCGAGGAGGCAAATGAGGAGGCCGGGATGGCGACGTGTCCACGGTGTGGGGAGCCGTTCCCGGCGCCGTGGATCCAAGAGCATTTGGATTGGCATATGGCCGCGGATCTTAGTCAAATGCCGAATTAAGTAATTTTGTTTTTGGAAAAACCAGAGGCACTGTTTGGAGGAACCGCACGCGGGCTCCAGCTCGAGGGAGCCACGGCGCGCGCGGTCGGTATGTACACGAATAGCGGACCGGGAGGGAGAGGGAAAAGAAACAACAAAAAAGGGCAAAGTCGGGAATTTCTCGGATGTTACGGGGAACGGTTGTGTCCTCGGCTCCCACAAGCGCCGACCCAATTTACGCGACAAAGAGCCGGATCAGGTCGGTGAGCGTGATTACGCCAAGACACTTGCGCTTGCCCGATGCGTCGTCGGCCGTGGTCAGGTAGACGCGGTGCAGCGCACCTTGGACAATGGCCGTGATAACGTCGCGCAGCGGCGTGGTCGGCGTGCAGGTTGCGACGGCGGGAAGCTGGCCTTGGTTTTGAGCCTGCAAGGTGGACATAATCAGATGACGGTCAACACAACCGAAGGCGAAGGGAGAACCGGCGCACTTTCAAGAACTCGAGCACGGGCAAGTCGAGCGCGTCGACATTGGCCGCCGTGAGCCCGCGCAGTGCTGCGGCCGACATGGCCGCGACCAAGGCTCCATCGGCATCCACAATCGGCACGGCCTGAACGCCCGCATTCCACATGGTCTGGAACGCGTCGAGCGCCGTCACGTCCGGACTAATCGTGACCAGGGTGCGATCCTTGGGCAACTGCCCAAGCGCCAAATCCGCAACAGTCTTGTCGAGATCCACGGCGCCCGGAGTCACCGAATCCGGGTGCGCAATAACATAGCGCACGATATCCGACTGCGTGACGAGCTTGGCGGGCGCCGTGGGCCCGTCCGCGACCGACGTGAGCAGAGCGCGGTGCACGGCCTTGGCAAACCCGCTGCGCAGCGTGTCGTCGAGCGTGTCATCAATATCACGCTCCCAGACGCGGTACGCCTCGCGTGCATTGTCGAGCGGCATGGCCAGATCCACAGGCTGGGCGAGCGCGGCCGCACGGTCGGCGGGGGACCGCGAACCCCAGGGCGTGCGAGGGCGGCCCGATTTGGCCGTCGACGCGCCAACGACAGCGCCCAGCAGGTCCACCACGCTGAGCAAACAAATGTACTGGCGCCCGGCAGCGGCAATGCCCGCGCCAGAGGTCGAGGCGGCGCGCGGCGAGACGACGGGCACTGACAGGATGTGGTGCTTGGCGAGGACAGCGAGCGCGTCCTTGATGGAGGCGGTCGACGGGACGGCGACAAGCGGCGGGTGCGCACGGCCCTGCGCGGCGAGCGCGTCGAGCAGGGCGCGGAACGTGGTCTGGCGCAGCGGCGCGCCTTGTGTGGGGGACGGCGACATGGGCATGGGCTTGTTGGCGTTGGTTTGTTGGTTGGTGATTGGCGGCGAGCGGTTGGGCTTGGCGCGGCGGGCCGAGTGCGGGCAGTCGCGGCGTGCTGCGGGTCGTGATCGAACGGGTCCTGCAAGGCGATAGAGGGCTTGCGGCGCAGATGAAATCGTCGTCGTCGTCGGTGTTGGTTTGGCTCGGTTGGTTCTTTGTGGAGGGGAATCGAGTCGCGACGCGTCAATGTGAAGCGTCGGGCGCCTGGCATCGCTGATCACACCGGCACTCGTACGCCTGTTGCTGATCGGCAACCGCCATTCCATCAACACCCAACAGTACGACGCTGTTCCTCCACTAACGCCCAACAACCATGCTGCCAACACTCGCTGCAACCGCGCGCGGCCTTGCTGCACGACCATGGACCGCGGCTGCCACCGTTTCAGCCACGCGCGCCGCAGTGACCTGCTCGCACCGCGCCTTCTCGACCGACTATGCCGACGTCGGTGAGCGCCCATTTCTCAAGCTTACCGCACTGATCCGTTGCTGATCGCACGCGCCGATATGATTGACCACAGCGATTCTCGGCAGCGGTGTCGCGGGAGCTGCCTTGGCCTGTGCACTGGGTGTGTTCTTGTTGCGTTATTGCAAAATGGAGCGATGTTCCTCAGTGCTGATCTCCGCGGCCGCCACCACCATCCAGCGCAAGCGCCCGAACTCGCCGCGCACAAGATCGCCCTCATCGACAGCGCCGACCTGACGCGCCGGTACTCGCCCGCGACCGACGACCACTGGTCGAACCGCGTCGTTTCGCTGACGCCACGGTCGGTACAGTTCTTGCAAGGTACTGCTCCCTGCCCTCCTCTTCCATCCGGCTGCTCCCTGCCCTCCTCTTCCATCCGGTGGAGAATCTCACTCTCCCGGAAACCTGCAGACCTCGGCGTCTGGGACGCGATCCCCTCCACGCGGCAGCACCCTTACGAGCACATGAAAGTCTGGGACGCGTGCAGTAACGGGCGCGCCGACTTTTCCGCCGAAACCGTGTCGTCCCCCGCGATCGCGTACATGATCGAAGTGCCGTACCTGCAATCCGCGCTGCTCGAAGTCTTGTCCGCGCAACACGCCGACCGCATCACCGTGCACTCGAACGCGACCGTGGCCACCCCCCTCGCGCGGGACGACTCGGGCGACACCGATGCGTACCCGCTGTTGGACCTCGGTTCCGAAAAGATCGCTGCTCGCGTGCTGGTCGGTTCGGACGGCGCCAACTCGCGCGTGCGGTCGGACCTGGTCCGCACGCAATTCTTTGGACGGGACTATGGCCGCGTCGGGCTCGTGGCGACCGTCGCGATTGATCCGACGCAGGGCAACGCGACCGCGTGGCAGCGTTTTCTGCCAACGGGCCCACTCGCAATGCTGCCTCTGTCGGATACGCACTCGTCGCTGGTCTGGACTCTGCCGCCGGCCATGGCGGCGAAAGCGGCCGCGTTGCCCGAGGACCAGTTTGTTGCGCTCGTGAATGCGGCCTTCTTTTACCCACCGGCGGAACTGGCAGTGTTTTTGGGAAACGAGTTGGACCTGGATATTGCTGAGGAAGTCGAGTGGCGGGACGAAGTGTACGAGCACGGTGTGGATTTGGACCGCGTCGTCTTGCCGCCGTATGTGGAGGGGGTGCAGGACGGGTCGCGCGCGGCGTTCCCGTTACGGTTGCGGCACTCGATGGAGTACACGGCGCATCGTGCGGTGTTGGTCGGGTACGTCTGTTCGATCTTGTCCTCTGACCATTGCCAGTTCTAAACTCACACTCCCACAGCGACGCCGCGCACCTGATCCACCCGCTCGCGGGCCAAGGCCTGAACCTCGGTCTCGGCGACGTCGAGTGCCTGTCGCGCACGTTCCGCGACGCCGCATCCACGGGCCAGGACCTGGGCCACGCGCACGTGCTGGAAACCTACGCGCGCGAGCGGTACCCGGTGAACGCGGCTATGCTGACGGCGTGCGACGCGCTGCACCATTTGTTCGGCACCGACGCGGCGCCCGTCGCCTGGATCCGGTCGTTTGGCCTGAACCGGTTCAATCAGCTGGATCTAGTCAAGCGCACGGTGATGCGCGCGACCATGGGCGAAGTGAGCATGCTGTAGGGCCGATTACATTCTATTTCTCAGTTTCATTGATGGGTTTTTCGGGAGCATGATACACTACTACTACTTGGGCGCCGGCTCGCTGCCGCGCGTCGTGTGCAGCGGCGCGTGCCCGAGCGACCGGGTCTGGAGAGATTCCATGGCGTGCTCGACTTGCGCGGTCACCCATTGTCGGTGGTCGCGCGCCGAGACAAAATGCTGGTCGCGCCATGCCGACGTGTCGATCGGGTCGCCGACAGAAATATCGAGCGGGAGGAACGGCCTCGGTAACCACCCGGCCGCGGGACCGCCCTTGAGCGGGTGGATCCGTGCGAGACCGCGGTGGTAGATGGGAAGGAGTAGCGGCGGACGCGTTGAGTCGAGGATCAGCCGGCCGACACCCTATCATTAAGAATTGTCAGCAGGGTGCAACACGGCCCGCGCGACAACGGGAAGAACAGTAAACGTACCCAGCGAAACGGCAGCATCGTATCCTCCTGGTGCACTTTCCCCTCTGGAAAAATATGCACCCAGTCCCCCTTGCCGAGCCTCTCTGTCGCGAAATCCATGGCGGGCTGGTAAACGCCGTGGCCGCGCACAATCGGGACCGTCTTGCCCGCCGTAAAGAAATAGCTCAGCGGCCCGTTCTTGTAGCAAATCTCCTGTGCGCCGAGCGTCCACCGCAGCTTGTTGACACGCGTGTTGAAGATGGAGAACGGCAGGGCGCCCCAGATAATCGGGTCGTCGAGCGTCGAGGCGTGGTTGGAGACTATGCTAGTTGGTGGACAGCGTGCGCAGCGGGCAGCCGGGCGTGGTCAGGGTCTTGATTACTTGGTGGTTCGGGTGGAGCGAGCGCAGAATCGGACCCGTAATCAAAGGCGTGCCCTTGGGCCGCGCAAGGATGGCCTCGTGCAGCTTGTCAGCGCCGTGCACGTTGAGCTTGGTGAATCCGTGCAGGAAGAGCGAGCTGGCGCCGCCGACGACGGAGCAGACGGCGGCCATGGCGAGACGCCAGCGGCGAGCGTTGACGGCGGCGGTCAACGGACTGGTGTGCGGCGTGATGGTCATGGTGGTGGGGTCGCGACAGTCGGAGCGCAGGGAGAGAGTGGTCCGCGCGACGAGTGCTGGGAGTTGCGCGGGCAGTGGACCCGCGGGCGAGGAGGATTGCCGGTCGGTGGCGGCGACGACGATAGTGGCAAGGCTACAATCATTGACAGCACGACTGATCAACGTTGATCTGAGTGATGTGGGCACTGCGTGGAATCCACGAGACCGCGCCGATCCCGCCGTCGCGTTACTCGATCTACGGCCGTATCACCACGACGTCGCTGCTGGCGACCGCCATAACGACCACGACCACGACGACAGCAAGGGCCAGGTGACCGCACCGTTCTCCAACAAGTGCCGGCACCGCACTCGCTGTCCTGCAGGACTGCGTCCATCTGCTCCTTCGTTAGCACCTCTGCAACCTGCAGCACCACACCGACCGACAATGATCCTCTTGTTCATCCTCATCGCGCTCCTCTGGCTGCTCGCGCGGCACTACGCCGGCTTTGGCGCTCGCCGGCACCGTACTACCCTCTCCATCCCCTCATCCAACCCGCCAGCGACCCAGCAGCACACGCTCATGGTCGTTCTCGGGTCGGGCGGCCACACGGCCGAAATGCTGTCCCTCGTCTCGACGATCGGCCGCGAGTTCCCTTACGCATCGCGCGTCTACGTGGCCGCCCGCGGCGACGATTTGAGTGTAGCCAAGGCCGCGCAGGCTGAGCTCGCACGGTCCGACACGAGCACTGTGGCGTATCGCGTGCGGCTGATCCCTCGCGCGCGCAACGTGGGCCAGGGTTGGTGGAGTACGCCGTGGACGACATTGCGCGCGTGCGTGAACGCGGTCGGGGCCGTGTACGCGGACGCGCCGCATCTGGTGCGTCAAGGTGGACTCGGGCGAGGACTTGGGTCGGTTTCTGATGTCGAACGGGCAAACAGATTCTCTGCAACGGTCCGGGAACATGCATTCCGCTCTGTCTTGCCGCGGCCGCGCTCAAGGTCGGTGCGCATCGATCTGGTTCTGTCGCTGCCATGCGCTCACAACAAATGCCCTCAGATGCTCGGCCTCGTCGGCACGCGACTTCTCTACGTCGAGAGCTTTGCGCGCGTCAAGCGGCTCTCTCTCTCTGCGCGCATCTTTTACCACCTGCGACTCGGCACGCTCGTCGTGCAATGGCCGGCGCTGCAGACGCAGTACCCGCGGTCGATATACAAGGGCATTCTGATTTGAGAATCCAGTCCAAGGCCCGAGAAAATGTGTTAGTGTTATATTACAGCGCCGACCACGCTTCGGCGCGATCGGCGACCCACTTCAACGGACGGTGCGCCCAGCGGACCGGTTGATCCAAAACGAACATGGCGAGGACTCACGCAGAACCAAAAACGGCAACAAAAATAAACGAGAGGTCTGCTCGGCGCTTACTTTTTGTCGGCAGCGGCCGCGGCGGCCGCCTTCCCGCGCGGCGCCAGCGGCTGGCCAATATCCTTGCCGCGCAGCTTGACGCCGAGCGCGCGCTCGAGCCGAGAGAGCACCTGCTGGTTCGGGATGGCCTTCCCCTGCTCGTAGTCGGTGATGACGGTCGACTTCTCATTCACTTTCTGTTGATGGGTTTTCCAAGTCGTCGTCAGCCAAGAAAGGTCCAACCGGAGGCACTGCACCAGAACCGAAAGAACACACGTACCGTCGCGAGCTCCTTCTGCGTCCACCCCTTGGCCTGCCGCGCCTGCATGATCGCGCGCGCCGCGTCGAGCGAAACCGTCTTGGTGTGAAACGTTTCCGTCTCGCGGTCCACTTTCGCCGCGTGCCGGTGGTCGCCCGTGTGCGCGCGGTTGGCCGTGGCCTTCTTTTCCACGACGAGCGCGCCCGACGACCGGCGCATCGCCGAGTTGACGGCCGACGAGGACGTGTCGAGTCGCACTTGCGTGCGCGCGCGCACGACGATCTGGTCTGGTCATCAGGACAGGAAGCGCACGTCAGCGGTCCGCAAGACAAGCGAGGAGCAACACCCAAGACCCGTACCGTCCCAGCCGATGTTCGATTCGGGCGTGAACGAGTTCATGGTGGTGGCGGGAGGGTAGATTTCGGGGCGGGAGGTCCAAGACGGGGTGAGGGGCGGCAGCGGAGACTTGTGCGGGCAGCGGGGAGGAGCGGGTCCGGTAGCAGCCCGAATTCGTGGAGTTGTTGAAGCAGGACACAACGGGAGCGTTGGCGTTGTCGTCAGCGGCAGCAGCGGTTGGTTGCGGGAGAGTGGGGATCGCGTTGGCAAAGGATCGCCACGAACCACTGGCTGGCTGGCCGACGCGGAAGCCGAGCGACCACGTCGAAGCGCGCGCTCACGTGACAATGACGGCTCAGCCGCCGGGTGAAGTCGCCGTGGAGAGTCGACTCACTCTGCGTCAGCAAGGACTGCCCAGTGCATGCGGCAACAGCAAGTGTGCGTGCACGTGATTCAGTCAGCACAGCAGCTTCACCACCGCGAAGGACGCGCCACTGCCGACACGTTGTGGCCGACGACAACCACCGGACACGGCAACACGATCACGGAAACATGGCATCAGCAGAAGAACAGCTCCTCTACGCCGCGCTCAATGGCGACCAAGTCGAAGTCGAGCGCCTCTTAACCGACGAGGACGCGGACCCGACCGTCTCTGACGACGAAGGCCGCACTGCGCTCTTCTTTGCCGCGTCCAATGGCCACACCGACGTCGTCTCCACGCTGCTCCAGGTCCGTCCGCACCACGAGTCCCTCGCGCACCCCCCCCCCCCCCCCTGCCGACCCACCATGACCAATGTGCCACTCGAACAACTTAACACGGCCACCCATGGAACCTGCTCGACATCCACGGCAAATCCGCCGCCGACTACGCCGCGTCTTCCGACGTCTACGAAGCCATCGCGTCCGAGGGCGTGCGCGCCGAACGTCTCTTCATGGCGCTGCGCAAGATGCAAGCCGCCCCGGCGCTCGAAGATACCAACTCGGTCTACCTCACCCAAAAACTCGTGTATACGCCGATGGCGACCGGCTCATGGACGCCGACGGCAACGCCGTAATGATGGGCTGGGAAACCCCCCTGATGCGCGCGTCCGTCGACGCCCTCATCCCCGGTCCCGGTCTCCGCGTGCTGAACGTCGGGTTCGGGCTCGGCATCTTCGACAAGATGGTCGCGGCCACCCAACCCGCGGCGCACCACGTGATTGAAGCGCACCCGGACGTGCTCGCCTTCATTGCGTCGGGCCCATTGGCCAAATCGATCGCCGTGCACGCCGGCACCTGGCGGGACCAAATCCCTCTGCTCATCGCGTCCGGCATCCAGTTTGACGCGATTTATTTCGATACCTATGCCGAGTACTACGACGATCTCGCCGACTTCCACCGCGCGGCCGCGCAGTTGTTGGCGCCGGGCGGGCGGTACTCGTGGTTCCATGGCGGCGGCGCGAGTAATGCGTTGTTCAATGACGTGTACAAACGGATTGCGGACGCGGATGCAGAGGCGCTCGGGTTGAACGTCGAGTGGACGAGGATGGAGATGGCGCCGCTAGGCGACGCGACGTGGCATGGCGTGCGCAGGAATTATTTCAGTCTGGACCATTATTGGTTGCCGGTTGCGATCAAGCCTGCGGTCGAGGTGGCGGCAGCCAAGGAGTCGAGGAGACCAGTCAAGGCCGAGTGAATGTGCACGATAAAAATGGTATATTCAGTTCTTGTGATGCTAGAGGACGCGCGTGTAGTCCGCGCGTGAGAAATGCACAATGACGCAGACCTGAACGAGGGCCAGGACAGAGCCGAGCGCGTTGGGCACGATGATGTTGGCGTCGGCATGCGAGAGGCCGTAGACGGTCCACAACGACGCGACGAGCAGCGACATGCCCGAGAGCGCGAGCGACATGCCGGCCGGGTTGCGTGTTGCGAGGACTTGTTTCTGGAAAGGTTCGAGAAGGGTCAGGGACGTCCGTGGTCGAATCAAGAGAGAAGGAGGGCGAAAGGATTCGATCGGTACCAGGAGCACGAGCGGTGACCCAAACATGACGACCGAGAAAACCATGGCGAGGAACCCAATGTGCCGCGTCGCCGTGGCGGCGTCGGTGAAGAAGCGCGCGTAGACGAGGACCGGGTAGATGAAGAGCGCCGCGTAGAGCAGCTGGCGCTCGACGTGCGACTACCGAGTGTGTCCAAGGAGCGAATCAGCATCATGCCCACGTCAAAGAAACTAGAAAAATGACCGGAAATTGTACCCGGTTCGTAGTATACTTGTAAAACGCAGCGACGTAGGCCAGCCCGAGGACGAGCCCCGTGACGTTTACCGTGGTCACGGCCGCGTCACCGCGCAAGATGCCGTACTTGGTCCAGAGCGTGCAATTGATGATGGTCGCGATGAACGGGAACACGTCGGTCGCGCCTGTCGACTTGGTCGTGACATACTCGCGAATAGTGCGGCTAGGTGCAGTGGACAGCGCTCGTGAGCGGACCAGGCGCGGCAATTCAGGACGGGGCAAGATGAGGTGGCACGGACGTTGGCGTCAAAAAGTAGGCAATCGTGCAAAGGGTCGCGGCGAGCGAGAGTGCTGCGTCGGCGTCAAATGGCATCGTGCAGCGGGCGGTCTTGTTCGGCGATCACACGAGAATGGTGGGCGATTCCGGGTTGCTTGTCGCGCGGCACGCGATGCAGCAAGTGCAGGGCGCGGATTCGTGCGGATTTAAGCAGAGCGTTGCGACGGCCGTGCATGACGAAGCCGTCGACGGTGTTGGCGTCGGTGCAACGTTGGGCGGGACAGCGACGTTTGGCGTCGTTGGCAACGGCGTGCCGCCGCCACATGATCGCGACAAGAGTGTTCGGCGCTCCTAGCTCACGCCTTGTGGAGCCGACGTTGAGCACTTCGAGCCGACGTCGGGCACTTCAAGCCAACTTCGAGCACCATTCAGGCAAAACAGCGGTGGTAATATTCATTTTGTACAAGGCGCACGAACCGAGTGCGCAGCATCTTCTCCCAGAACAAAAGTTCTCTCTGGGGCACTCGGCGCTCGCCGCAGCAACGAGCTGTCTGAGAAAACCCCACTGCATCAACTTGGTGCCGCAGCCCCCACACAACTCCCGCCGGTGCCCTCTCCACCTTCTCCTCCCACCGCTACCGCCTTCCCAGCGCCACCCACACCCTCCACCCCTGTCTGCCCGCGCGCTACCATGACCCGCTGCACGACCATCCTCACCACCGCGCGTACGACCGCCGCCGCGACCCACACGACGCGCACCAACGTCCATGCAGCCAGCACCACCGCAGCGATCAAAACCGTCGCCGCGTGCGCGATCAGCGCCTCACACACGGCCTGCAACACTTGAAACGCGCGTGACGAGGCCAATTCCGGCGGCAACAGCGGCGCATGTAACATGGTCGCCGGTGCCGTCGCCGAGTGCACGGGCGGGACGAGCGACACGGATACCCGTCGTTGTCGCGGGCCCGTGGTCGTAGACGCGGGAGCGGGTGCGGGCCACGCGCCAGGGGAGACAGAGCGTGCCTGGACCGGCCGCGAGCGCGGTGCCGCGTGGGTCGTTGTGGCGATGCGCGTGGGCGAGTGCGGGTGCAGTGGACGCGGGAGGACCAGGGTGCGTGTCGGTGACGCGGCGGTCATGGAGCGTGGGCGAGTAGCGGCGGGCACGGACCGCACAGGTACCGTGTCCCACTCGGTACCGTCGTCGGAAATGACGGAGCGGACGGGGCTCAGGCCAATGCCGAGGTGTGGCGACGCTGCGGGCGTGACAAATGTCGACAGGGCCGGCGGGCTTGCGGCGCGGACGGGGGGAGGAGGCGATGATGGCGGCGACGCGAGAGCAGAGGCAGCGGCAGCGGGCCGGGTTGGCGGCCGCGCCGGAGACGCGACGCGGCATGCGAGAACGTGTTCGGCAATCAATGCGCGGCGCGTAGGGTCCTTGAACTGAGTAATCGGTGGAGCAAAATCGATGTCAGTACAACAAACGTCGACGCCGCCGTCAACCCGAAAATCATTGCACGCACCAGGTTCGAAATGACTTTAGTGGCCGTGGGCGTCGACGACGATGCGCCTCGGCCGCCATCGCCATTGTTGTGCGCATCCACGCCATCCACACCCGGATCGGCCATGACTTGCACGAGGACGCGGTCGTCGACTGCCGTCGTTCCGGCAGATGCCGCGTCGATATCGGCCCACCGCACTTGTACCGTGACGGCCTCGCCCGCGGCGACTCGGCCGACAGCAGGCCGTACGCGGTACCGTTCCGGCCGGTTGGTCATGAACTTGAAGTACGCGGCGCTGCTTTGCTGCGTGGAGCCATCGTGGTGGGGTAACGACAGCGTGATCGCGAGCGGAGCCGCGTCAGCTTGCCGCGTCGCTGGCCAGACGAGCTCGGTGCGGCTGAGGACGACTTGCGGGCGCGTGGCAGATGGTGGGTGCAATGGTTGCGTGCTTGCAGTCGCGGAATCGTGCGAGCGGGTTGACGGAACTGATGCACCAGGCTCGACGGGCGCGAGGCCCGGGCCAGGATCGGGCGAGAGTCGCAGCATCGTTGATGTTGTTGCCGTTTGCCCGGAGACTTTGGAAACTTGAGAGAGAGAGAGAGAGAGAGCGTTGGTGCACGACAGCAACTCAGGGAGAGGTTGAGAGAAATATATCCAGAGCGAATGATGACGGCGCGAACGGCCACAGGGACCGACTGTGCTTGCGATCGGCGGTTGACCCGCTCCCATCCCCCACGTGTTGCACCGCGGTTTCCCCGTCTGGTCCACGGCCGCTCAGCACCAACCACGGCCCGCAGCAGGAGCGGGTACGGCGTGTGCCAGGCCAGCGACGTCCCCAACAACGATCCCAACCGTCGCCAAAGCAGCTGGCCCGTGCGTGGGGGGCAAGCGGCGTGCCGTCGCGACATTGGGGGTGGGGTTACCAGGCGCTTCACCCGACTCACCGAAAGAGCCGACACGCAACATCAGCGCTCGCGCTCACGCTACGGACATCTTGCTGACCGATCCGACCCACGTTCTTGTTGAGCTTCGAGTCGGCCTCACGAGCACGTCGCGCCCGAGGGGGCCGTGCGCACGATGCCGCGACAGCATCGCGTGCGTGACATGTGCGCTCGCGACGCCGAAAAACGCGCCAAAAAAAGAAACGCCATACAAATGCACATTTGCTTGCGCTCGGGTATCAATCCACGTCCTCCTCATTATACAAGCGCCCACTCTTCCTCTCTTCTGCTTCTGCCTGATTCCGATCAGCAAAACACGCCAGCGCGCAACCCCTCATGCTGCCCACGCCACACGACCACCCCCTCGCGCCCGACCGCCAAAGGCTTCCACACGAGACACTGCACCTGGAAACACAAAAAGCTCACATACAGCTTGAGCAACACCCAACTCGCAATACATACGCACGGCGACACGCGTACGGCCCCGGCCCCGTGCGCACCGAGCAAACTCTGGACAACGTACGGCGCCAGCAGCGTATACGTGCGGTAGGCCGTCTGCCGCGCGCGCGACATGAACATGCGCATCGGGTGCACGCCCGGTGGCGGGGAAGGGGCCGTCGCAGGCGCGTGCTTGCCGCGAGGGCGGGTGCCGAGCGGTGGAGACGGCCATGCGCATGGGATCGTTGGGCTTGTGGCGCGTGGTGGTGGTGAGGTGGAGGTATCGCGTAATGGACTCGCGTCGTCGTGCGACCGCCCACGCGGGCGTCGGTCGGAGTCGGAGGGGGGTGACGGCGAAGGGGACGGCGAGGGAGACGAATCCGACGGCATGTTGCGCTCCGCGGTGGGCGTCTCTGCGTCCCGGTGCCGCGGCACGGCCACGTGCAGGTGCGGAAACGACCGCGAGTGCTGCCAGAGCCGCATCGACACGAGCGTGCGTCGGAGGACCAGGTGGTAGATGACCGATGCGGCGAGTGGGACAAGCGCGTGCGTGTGGAATGGACCGAGCAGGACCAGGGCCTCGAGGACAAAGTAATTGAGCGGCCAGACCAGGTAGACGTGCACGGCCTTGTCGAGTCGCGGAAGGTAGGCGAGCGCGCAGGCCAGCGCGCCCACGAGGTAGATGAGCGTCAACGCCGTTGTGCACTGTGCGCGCGCGGCGAGGACGTGTGGGTCGAGGCGCAGGTCGTCATCGTCGTGCCGAGTTGCTTCATTCTGGCTGCTGTTGGGTATTACGGAAAGCGAAATGGCGGCGTGCATTTGGGTCAAGAGTTTCGCGGCGAGGATGGCGATGAGCACAACGTGGACGGCGAGCTTGGCGCGCGAGTAGGAAATTCGGCTACATGGCATGGAAAAAGAGCCGATCAACTTGATCAGCGGCAATCTTCGAGAGAAGAAGAGGTAGCAGGGGCCGTGGACGACATACATGGGTGAAGCCGTCTGGCGCAAGTGCCGCAGCACCCTTTGCTGTTGCTCGTCTTGCTGAGGGCGCTGGCGGTGGCTGCTAGCCGTCGTGTGCCGGCGCTTGTCGCCTCCAGGCAGAGGTCGTGCATCGTGTGGGTGATGGTCGTCGTGCAAGGTCGGCAGCGTTGGATCGGCGGCCGCCATGTTGTTGCAAGGTGCAGTCGCTGGCTGGCGTGGTGGGCGTGGCCTGATCGTGCAGCAAGTTGCCAAGTGCAGCCAGTCGCGATCACAGAAGCGGTCTGCGGCAGCGTTGAAGCGGTTCTCGACGGCGTGCAACAAGCGCAACGCCATCGACGACAGTCGTCTCGCTCGGTTCGGCCAGGCTGGGGGATCGTCGAGCGAGGAGGGGATTTGTGGAGTTTCCTCCTGACTGCGTGGCGTTTTACTCCCACCTGAAAACGCACCGCAGCCGAACCATGGCCAAAGGGACTGACCGAGCGACCACGCGCTTCTCGACTTCTGCTTGTGCTCGACGGTCGGCCCACGCCGTCCTCTGAACCTCACCCATGCCGGTGTGGCAGCTGCAATCATTTCATCAACGACCTGCGCGCAAAACTGCTCTTCCCGCGCACGACCATGCCTGTCGATATGGACGGCGACTTGTTCGAACTCTTTGCCCTGTTCCCGCTACAAACCGCGCTGAACGTGATCGCGATCCGCATGATCCGCGAGCACCACCGCCGTTGCCATGAACGGCGGCTCCACAATGTTGGCCACATCCACCATGCATTTCCTGATCCGCCGCCACCCCCACCACCTCCACCGCTTGAGCCAAACGCATCGCATCGTCAAACATGCTGGACACACCTCAATGAGCCTTGGAATCAAAAGTCTGTCTACTTGCTCGCGTGTAGAGCGCGGGCGAAGCGATCGTGCTCGGTTCTCATGTCTCTGCTCACATCAGGGCTTGCAGTGCGATTTACGCTGAGGAATGTCGCAACGGGTAGAGAGAAGTTTGAGTATCTTGTCCGAATGGACAGCCTGGGACAGCAGCGATCAATGCTGAAGGGCTCACAACCAACATGACAGCCAGCTTCATCAACCCATTTCACCTGATTCCATGTATTTACTCTTTCAAGCACACTCTCCACCTGGTTTCGCGCATCAAAATTCCGCTGTTGGCAGCCCATTACTCTAATCCATTTTGGGACGTGCCACACATCCTGCACCATTTCGGGTCATGTACACTCGACACGAGTACGTTTTTCCGGTCCAAGTCTGCTTTGAGTTTGACTGACTTGGTGTCATTGGCTTGCGGTTCGTTGTGGAGCGTGTTCTCGTCCTCAACGAAGATCGGGAATCGCAGATGCCTGGTGAGCTTGGTTGAGCAATAGTGGTCAACTGAGTGCCTGACTGAATGAATGAAGACATACTTGGCATGCATCGTGTTGAGCCCAAGATGGCGCGTGTGTTTGATGCATGTGTTGCGTGCAGCACACAGAAACTGGGCAAGTGGAATGGTGCCCTTGAACAAGATGCCTGTGTGTGTGAAATCCGTCCTGTTGAGTGACTTGGTGAGCAGTGACGCCTTGGTGACAGGAAAGAAGTTGAGGGTCATCATAATGCTCAAGCGGCGACCAGTCTCTGTAGAGCAACGTGTCATGCTGCGCGTGATTTTGAGCGACGGGCAGAGCTCTTTGATACTTTCGTCTTTATTCTTGCGCATGTTTGCCTCGGCCATGACATGCAGTTTGGGGTGCAGCACACTGCAGTAGTAGGTGTGCAATACAGCAAGCACATGCTGTAGGTTGATTGTGCACACGCCATTGATGGTAAACTCGATCATGGATCCATTCGCGACCTCAATTAATCTCTTCTTTGCATCAGCAGTTGCAGGCAATGTGAACCGCACCAACCACAATCACAGCTCTGCTGCTTGCCACATGTCATGTGGACCTTCCAGTTATGCACATTCATTTCATACTCGTTACCATTGCCAGCATTGGCCTTGCGCACGAGCATGAGCATGGTCATCCCAAAAATGAAACGAAAAACGTCAGTGGACGTCAGGACAGTCAAACAAGAGCATGCTGAGCATGCCCTTGGCGATCCAGCACACCCAGAGCAGCAGCATGCACAGGGGCCTCTGCCAGAAAAAAAACTTGGCGCGCTTACCATCGCAGTCGGCGCTCTGGTATTCGAAGTGGTGGACGCGGCCGGCTGCTGCCTCAATCATTAGGTTGAGAGCAGAAACACGGTTGAGCGCAATCGCCAATGAGGCAGTGGGGGTTGCACATGCTGGTTCAGAATCAATTGTCACTGGGGCAATCTTTATGTCAGGGGGTGGCCCTGGTTTCATGCATTCTGGTCCGGTAGAGGGTTGAGAGTCCCAGTAACAAGGCAGAGAGAAACAGCGACAAAACCAGGGGGAATGAACGCGTTAAATACGTTTCTCAAGCACCGTCCAGCACCATCCATGTTGAGGGCAGCTGAGAATTTATAACAGGCTGGTGCGCGTGGTGGCGCGAATTTGGGAAAGCGTGCATGGCCAGAAAGCCTGCCATGGTTTCAGGCACGAGCAAATGGTGATCATGAGGGACCACAGCGGAAAGGGGATGGGTCGCGGCAGGTCGCGGCCTGCCCTAAGTCACAGGTGACGTGGAGAAAGGCCATGGTTGATTTTGTAAATGGATTTTGGCGTGAGGGGGCTGGTCATCAAGATCCCATCAAGATGACGCGGTAGAGCACATGAGTTGATGTTGGCTGGGCAACGTTGCCACACTGGGCGCGTCAGGAGCCAACAAATATGTAATGGAATATTGTCGTCCCCAGTGCGCTTCTGTCAGGCACCGCATGACGCCTTTGCACGCAGCGAATCGTCACTCGAGTGGTCAAAAGTGGAGTGAACCAAAAGACAACCGCATCATCACGACTGTGATGGCTTCATTCTTTCGTGTCGAATCTCGAATCTCAGAATCAGAAACTCGGCCCCGCTTCCACCGCCTTCGCATGCGGAGCTCATCTCGCATCACACCCGAAAACACAAAAAATGCCAAACACAAACGACACACGCGGCGCGCACCCACCCGGTTCCACCGCGTCGACCTCAGCATCCACGTCCTGCCCGCTCACCTTCCAGGTCCGACGCGTGCCAAGACGTGACGTGGCTCCGCCACCGCCGACACGCTTTACGACACGTCGACGCGGCGGTAGTTGTCGCCCTTGGGCACACGCACTTCGAGCAGGCCGTCCTTGTAGCGGGCCGTAATGTTGGTGAGCAGGCACCCGGGCGGCAAGCGGATCACTTTGCGGTACCGGCCAATGTTGCGCTCGCGCACGCGCGACGAGGCCGCTTGGAACTCGTCAAACTAGCATCAAATCCAAAAGCGGGCGCGGCAACGTGAGATTGAGTGTCATCCAGCTGTGGCAACGCGTCGTTCAAACTTCAAAATACGGTACGTACGCGCTTGGCCTCGCCATGAATCTGAATCTCGTCAATGTCGTTCGTGTCAATCTGGATATCCTAGTTGTAGGGGAGCGCGGGAGCACGGTGGCGAGGCGGCAGCGGTGAGGTCAGAAGCGATCTCGAAATTGCAGTGCATCTCCAGAA
>GG745331.1:1231885-1243407 GCA_000151295.1 Allomyces macrogynus ATCC 38327
CGAGTTTGGTAGTGGCGGGAGTGTTGCAGGACTCAACTCGGCGGGGAACTCGTCCTACGCGTCGTCCACAGGTGGGCCGGCGTCGATCGCGGCCATTGATACGGCGCTGGCCAATGCGGCGCTCGCGCCGTTATTGACGACACCGCCGCCCACATCGGCGGTGATTAATGCTGCGCAGTATCATCGGACCACGCCGGCGTCCCCGGGGTCGCCGGGAGTGGAGGCGTGGAATTCGTCAGGGAGGACGAGGCGCACGTCTGCGCCGCTCGCGTCGAGTTCGTCGGGCAGTTTGTTTGCGGCGCTCGCGGAACCGAGCACGCCCACGGCGGCGGCCCTCACGGCACCGGCGGCTGTCGCGCCGCTCACGTTCTCTCCGGACATGAAAGTGCCAACTGGTAAGTCGCGCACCGTCTCGGGGCCGTCGCTCCTGTCGCAGTCGATGCCGGCGTCGACGAGCACAATGAGCGCCGCTGCTGCTGCCGCTGCAGTACCCGCACCGGTCGCGCCGCTCCCACCACCCGCGCCGGTCCCGGGCATGGCCGTGATGAACCAGCAATTCATTGTCCTCGAAGATCTCACGGCGCACCTGACGCACCCGTGCATTCTCGATCTGAAAATGGGCACAAGGCAGCACGGGGTCTGGGCGACCGAGGCCAAGCGGCGGTCGCAGGAACGGAAGTGTGCAGCCACGACGTCGAAGCGGTTGGGCGTGCGCATTTGCGGGATGCAGGTCTACAAGCGCGATGCACGGTCGTATATGTACCAGGATAAGTATTTTGGGAGGACTCTGGGACCGGCGGCATTGTTGCGCGCCCTCGTCGGGTTCTTGGATGATGGAGTCACGGTGCGGACCGCGTGTATTCCGGCGATTTTGCAGAAAGTGCAGCGGTTGGCCGCGGTCGTGGCCGAGCTCGACCAGTTCCGGTTTTACGCGAGCTCGTTGTTGCTCCTGTATGATGGCGGGGCCGTGGAGCCGGTGGTCGTGACAAGTTCCGAGTCGTCGTCGGTGTCGGGTGGTGAGGACGACGAGGACGAGCGGGATGAGGGTGAGTCGGACGACTCGGAGCCCGAGTCGGCGCACACGGCGGGTCCACCGCGGCGACGCACGCGGGCCTCTCGCACGGCGCGGTCGAGCGCACGTCGTGGGACTGGTCCCACAGTGGCAACGGCAGCCCGGTCGCGGTCTCGTGCGGCCAGTGCGACACCCTGGGACTACTGCGACGTGCGCATCATCGACTTTGCCAACTGCGTGACCGACGGACAGACGTTGCGCGCCGCCGCGAAAGCTGCCGCTGCCGCGGCTGCCGCTCAAGCGAGTACCTCAAGCGCGCGGTCGTCCCGATCCGCGTCGGCACCATCGACCCCGCCGCGATCGACGCCGCCGCCGCCGCCGCTCCCGCTCGCCGCACACCTCGCCCCGCCGCCCGCGGGAGTTGCCGCGAGTGTCGCATCGGGCGCGACGGTGCCGTTCCCGCCAACGACGGGTGGGCCCGACCAGGGGTATTTGCTTGGACTGCGCAATTTGGCGAGGGGGCTCGCGCTGATTCGCGACGTGTTTGGCGACGGGCATGTGCCCCGCGCGGACGTGCCGCGCAGGTTGGCCGTCTTGGATTGGCATGTCGAGCAGGGCTTGTTTGAGGATTCGGTCGCGGGGGGTGGGGCCGCGGTGCCGTGGGCGACCGCAGCGGGTGGAGGGGGTGGAGGAGGAGGTAGCGCGGCGTGCGCACGGCCGGCGAGCGCCGAGCCGAGGTTGGCGACGGCGACGGCCGGCGAGCGGCGATCAGGATGAATACAGCCATGATATGATTGAATCTCGTTCATTACGTAAAGGACAGGACGCGCTTCCTTGGCTGTGTGCGCCACCACCGCCACCACTGTGCACGGCCCCACGCTTGGCCAACGCTGGCGATGCACGGCCTCTCCGCGCTCCCCGCTTCGCCAGCAACGACACTGTCCACGAGCCCCCGCACACGCTCGGTCGACCTACGCGCACGCAGCGCGACTGGCTGCATTCCTCGGCGCGCGCGTGTCGACAGCCGTTCACGGCTCTTCCAAGCTCCCAAGGTCCATTGCGAGCACCAGCGCGACCAACGCGCAACCCCACCCCGACCGCCCGACGACACGCAAGACCCACCCACCCACCCCGCCCATCGAATGCCGCGCCCCGCCCCCCGCACGTAAACCATCGGACGCGCCGCCGCGCGTGTTCCGCTTCGGGTCGACACTCTTCCCCGCGGGCCCTGGGCCGCCGCATCGGGCCTCAAAACACGACTACTCGCGCGCCCCCCAACCCCCGTACGACGCCACCATGCACGAACCGGGTTCGCCGCCTGGCTGCGCGACACGACGCGCGGCTGCGCGCGCAGGTCGACCGCCTGAACGACGACGACGATGAGGATATTCACGACGCGCTCGCGCAGTACGGCAATGACCATGACGGGGACGATGACATGTCGGACTCGTCGTCGGCGTCCGGGTCAGACTTGACGCTCGCAATGATGCGGTCGGCCCAGCCCTACACCCCTAGCGGGATGACGCGTGATGTGCTGGACGAGGACGGTGTGCTCGAGGCGGTGGTCCTGCACGAGTATCCGGCGCTCGCGTACTCGAGCGATGAGGAGGGTGGAGACAGTGACCTCGAGGTGCCGGTGAGCGGTCCGCGTAACGCCGTCCCGGGCAACGTCTACCGCGGCGCCTCGGCTTCTGCCGCCAATGCCGCGCGGGCCATCTCCCCGGCTTTGTCGAGCGACGACGCCGAGGCCCACGTCGAGGCTGGCGCGCACCGCCACCAGCACCACCATCGCCACCACGCGCACCACCACCACCAGCACGAACAAGCACCCGCTGCCGCCGCTCTCGTCAGCACCACCATTGCGCAACCGACCGACGCGCGCGCGCGCGACGTCGTCGACATGATGCGTCAACTGCGGCGCGAACTCGACTACGTCTCGTCGGTCATGGCCGACCACCTACCGGCGCCGGGCAACGGCACCACGGGTCGCGCGTCTCCCGGCCAGTTGCCCTCTGCCGTCCCGGTCCCCGTTCCGGACCTGCTCACGCCGTCGACCGACACGTTGCCCGAATACGAGCCGCTGGCGGAGCAGCAGCAGCGGCCCGCCGTCCGGCTGCGTTCGACGCTCGCCACGGCCATCGCCGCGCGTCCGGCGGACCCGGTGCGCACGCACGCGACGGGCAGTTCCTCGGCGTCGAACCCCACCGGGGGTGCGCGGGCGTCGCCGACGGCGCGGCATTCGTGGGCGGCGCCCGCCGCGGCTGCTGCTGCTGCTGCTGCTGCTGCTGCTGGTGCCGGCGCGGTGGGGCCGCGCGTGCGATCGGCCGTGTCCCATGCGCCGCGGCCGAAATCCATGTCGGTCGTTCCCGACCCACGCACGGCACCGTCGTCGGCGTCAAGCAGCGGTGGGAATGGGGTGTCGACACTCGGGTTCCGCGCGGCCGACGACCCGATGCCGATGACGGCGGCGCGCGCGCGCGCGCAGAGTACGTCGGCTCTCGATGCGCCGGACGCGGTCAAGCCCCCCGTGGTCGCCGGGAAGGAGGAGGGCAAGGGTGGGGACGTGACCAAACCGTGGTCCCGCCCGACCGCCGCGGCCGGTGTTTCCGCGGCGGCCGTTGAAGACCTCCTGCGGTGCTTTATCTGTCTCGGGCAACTGAACAAGGCCGTCATGTGCCCCAACTGTTCCAAGATGGCGTGCGAAGCCTGTCTCAAGAAATGGATCACCGAGCAGAAGCGCGAGTGTCCGCATTGTCGCACGCACTTGTTCGTCTCGCAGCTCGTGCAGTGCCGGTTTGTCGACGACTTGCAGCAACAATTGAAGGAAATGATCGAGGCGCCCGCGAATGCCGTCGAGAGCGTGGATGTGTGCAGTGCGCACCATGCGCCGTTGCATTATTATTGCGTGACGTGCAGCGATGCGATTTGCTCGGATTGCGCCATGTTTGATGAGCGGCATCGCGGGCACGCGTTCCAGCATTTGGAGAAGGTGTACGTTGCGCACCGGGATCGGGTCATGGCCGAGGCGGATCGATTGGATGCGGAGATTGGGCGGCAGAAGGTCGCGGCCGAGCAGGTTGCTGAGAAGATGGCGGGGTTGCGGGACGCGCAGCGGAAGGTACGGATGTGGACTTTGGTTCGTTGGGGCGTGAATGACGAAAAGACTGACTTGAGGATGTTGCGCTGCTAGATGGAAGAGGACCTGCAGGTCGTGCTCGCGCAGGCGCTGCACGATGTCGAGGCTCAAGTGCACGACCAGATGATGCGGCTGTTCCGTACGTGTTCCTTGAGCGCCTCGTTCCGTATTGCTTGTGCCTCACCCTGCCCCACCTTGTGATCACAGATGAGAAATCTGTCTACGAAGAGCACGCACAGCACCTGGCCGACACGTCCGCGGCCGTCCGCGCCGCCGCGTCCTCGTCTTCACGCGCCGCCCTGATCGCGAAGGCCGACCGGCTCGTTGCGCAACTTCACGACGCCGAACACGCGTTCCTCGGCGCCGCCGTCCCCGCCGACGCTCTCGCGGGCGCCACGCCCGATGTACCGGCGCTCGTCTCGCCGCTGGTCCCGGTGTACACGGCCGTCGACGTGCCGCTGCACGCGTTTTCGACCTACGCGCAAACGGGCCAAGTGTTCTACTCGGCCGCGTTCACGGCCAACGCGCTCTTGTGGCGGCTGAAAGTGTACCCGACGGGCAACGGCGCCGCGCGCGGCGAGTCGCTGTCGGTGTTTGTCGAACTCGTCGACGGCCTCCCCGCGGGGGCGTCGGCGGACGTGCAGTTCAAGCTCGCCGTCATGGTGCCCGCGACAACCGCCGCCTCTGCGAATGGTAAAGCCACTGCTGCCGCTGCGGCCACCTCGTCCAAGGCCGACCTCGACACCGACTTCACCACCCCCACCCCGAACACCACCACGCGTTCAACCGTCCCACTCGTGGAAGGCGCGTCCCGCGAACTTGCGACCACATTTGCGCGCGGCGAATGCTGGGGCTGTTCGGAACTCGTGCCGCTCGCACACTTGCGCGACGGCGCCTACCTCGCCGATAACGATACATTGCACTTGCGGTTCGCTGTGCGTGCGCCGTCTTACGCGCACCACTGCGCGATGCTCGACCGGCAAGTCGCCGCGCTCCAGGCCGAAGTCGCGAGTCTGCGCCAGGCGAATGCGGCCGCTAATGCGGCCGCGGCCGCTGCGAGCAAGCCCGTGGCCGCAGCGCCGCCGCGTGTCGCGCGGCTCGCGATTGCGACGGCGCCGAAAGTGGTCGCGAATAAGACGGGCTCTGGGAGCGGGTCGATGAGCGCGCCGCCGTCTCCGGGACTACGCGTGCGGTCGGCGACGGCCGAGGAGGCGCGAGTCGCGTCGCGTCGCGCGACGGCGCCGCTCGCCAAGGCCGCGAGCGCCGTTGAAGTGGGTGGCAGTGCGCGGAACAGCGCACGCAGCGTCACGGGTGCGACAGGCGCACAGGTCAAGACCAAGTCGTGGCCCGCGCCGTCCACGTCGCCGGCCGTAGCGACGGCCGGGACAGGGCGGACGCGGTCGCCGTCGTGGACGCTTTCGACGTCGCCTAAAGTGCGCACGCGCACGACCACGACCGAGTCGGGGGTGTCGGCGTCTGCCACGCACGCGCGGTTCCGTCCGCTGTCGGCCGTGTTTAACACGCTCGAGCTCGAGGCGCAGGATGATCAGAGCGGTGTGTCGGATCTCGACGATGACGGCAATGACAGCGACTCCGACTCGATCGCTTCGGGTTCAGACGATACGGCCACCCTGGCCTGCGTCGTGCGCGCCCCGCCCACGGCGACCACCTTATCGGCGTCGTCGGGAAGTGATACCGCGTCGGTCGTGCGCGACCGCGAGGCCGCGCGGCTGCCGCCGCCGCTCGCGCCGGTTCCGCGGCACTCGACGGGGAGGTATGCCCAGGCACCGCCCGCTCCAGCGTCGCCGCGCGTGTTTGTGGCGGCTGCGGGGTTGACGATCCCGGACGCGTCGCTGTCGGATACGGAGGAGGGGGTCTCGGCGCGAGCGTCGTCGCCTGCGGTGGTGCCCGTGGCGACACAGGCTACGGGGACGACGGCGACGGTCATGCCGCGCGTCAAGACGAGCGCGACAGGTGGGTCGGCGGCAAGTACGCGTGGCGCGCCGACGGCAACGGCGACGGGAACGACGGGGCCGGCTGTGGCAGCGGCGACGGCGCCGGTTGTGTAGAAAATAGGGGATTGATCGATTTGGCTGGTTTGCGGATTGGCGCGCACAGGCCGGCTGCGGTTTTGTCTGTCTTGAAATGCATTGGAGCGGAAGTTTTTTTATACATACAGTGCACGTTTGCGTTATTTGTTTTGTTGTTGTTCGTCGGGTTGCCGCGGTCGCTTGATGTTGAAGCGCGCTGATCAAGCAGCAATCGACAAGAGACAACCATCAACAACGCACGCTCCATCGTCTTCACCAAGAACAAGAGCCCAGCAACCGCCACCAGGGCTGCCCGCTACTTGAGGCAGTCGAATCCCGCTGCGCGCCTCTCTTCCGAGTCGTGGATCGCTCAGGATATCCAGGCTCCCGCACCGCGAGCCGTGATTGCAGCGACTACACCCTCCAAACGACCGCTCGGCGCCAACCAAGACTCTTGCGGCACCATGACCGCGACGGCAGCATCAAGCACGGCACCGAGCACGATCAACGCGTCGTCTCCACCCGGCCATGTATCAGCGGCATCGCCAAGGTCAAGTGCCATCGCCAGCAGCCAAGCACCATCACCCGCAACTCCCGACCCCGAACCCAGCGATTACACGCTCAGACCTGCCGAACGACTCGTCTCAGCGCTCACCGGCTCCCTCTTGACATCCCTGCTCGTCACGCCGCTCGACGTGGTCAAGACGCGCATGCAGGCCGCAACCCCATCTTCCCCAGCTCCAACCACCGTCATGGGCCCGCGGATCGCACACCACCCGCCCATGGCATTGCGCCGTATCTGGCTCGCGGCCGTCGCGCGGATGCGCCCGCCGCAACCGCAGCCTGGACCGAGTCATCTCGCCATTACGGCGTGCTGTCGGGAAGTGTTCTTTTCGGGGTCGGTCCGGTCGCATCCGTGTGCGTCAGGACCGTGCCATTCGCGCGTGCATCCGCGCGGATTGCACGCACCGGCGGTTGCGGCAGCGACGGTTGGGACGGGGGTGGGAGCGCCGGCGCATCGCGGGACTCTGGTACGCTGTTGTTTGCGCCAATTTGGTGGGGATATGGCGGCGGAGACTAACGCGAGCGGTCGATAGGATGCCATGGTGCATATTGCGCGCGCCGAGGGCGCGTCGGCGTTGTGGCGAGGGCTTGCGCCGACTCTGTACGTTTGGTTTGTGTGCATGGGAGAGGTGATAGGTAGGGACAGTGTGCTTACTCAGCTGTAGGATCATGTCGCTTCCCGCCAACGTGATATACTTCATGGGCTACGACTGGTTGCGCGCCGTGGTCGTTGATAACCAGCTGGCAAGTGAAGGGTCAGCGGCCCTGTTTGCTGGCGGGTTTGCGAGGAGTACGCTGTCTCCAGCTTTGTGATCATCGGTGCTTGATCATGACTGACCACTTGGTGTTTTTGGTTTCTGTAGCGGTTGCGGTTGCCGTCATTTCTCCGCTGGAGCTTGTCCGGACAAGGATGCAGGGCAACCACGCGGCACAAGCTTCGATCCAACGTACGTTCACTCTCCCCACACACACACGCTGTGCCCTCGTTCATCCCGACCCGCCCCTCCTCCACCCAGGCATCCTGCACCAAATCCGCGGCCAAACGCGCCAATACGGCGCGCGGTACCTGTGGCGCGGCCTCTCGGCCACCCTCTGGCGCGACGTCCCCTTCTCCGCGCTCTACTGGTACAACTACGAGTCGTTCAAGGCACGGTACACGGCCCTCCTCCCCGCATCCGACTCTCCGCTCGTCCCATCCTTTTTCGCCGGGGCCACCTCCGGCATGATTGCGGCGATCGTGACAACCCCGTTCGATGTGGCCAAGACGCGGCGGCAACTCGCGCACGCGCCGCATACGCACCGGCAGCACCATCCAGCGGCACGGCCGTCGGTCTGGCGGCAATTGCGCGAGATTGCGAAGGTGGAGGGACCCCGTGCATTGTTTGCTGGGATCGTGCCAAGGGTCGCCAAGGTCGCGCCGGCGTGCGCGATTATGATTAGTACCTATGTACGTATGCTGTGTGGGTGGAGAGACGGTGGAGTGCGGGGGCGGTTTACTGACGGTGCCCGTGGGGATAGGAATATGGGAAGTACTTTTTCGGCACGGTCCGGCACTCGACCGCCGGAGCAGCAGCGGTCGCAACAACAAGGGCGACCGAGGAAGTGTGAATAGGACACATCTTCTTGCAACAAGGACCGCAATTTTGTGACCACGTTTTCCGAGTGTTGGCTTCGTTTTCACTGAGTCGTTGACGCGAAGCTGCTCAAGGGCCATCAAAACCACATTTCACGTCACAACCATTGCCTCCCCCTCTTCATCAAATACAAACGGTCCTGGAATCGCGCCGATCACATCTTCCGCCAGCTCCACGACCGCGACCCAATCGGTCACCGATCGCGCGAGCCCCACTTCGGCCGCCAGGACCGTTCGGTCCGCATCACTGACCTCAACTTTGGGCACGGGCGCGGTACGCAGCGCGAGCAGTCGCTCGACCAACGCGGCCTTGACGTGCCACATGGCCGGCGCGGTCGTGCGCACCGAGACGGCGAGCGTCGATTCATTGACGGAAGCCACGGCCAAGTCGACGCGCGGTGAGTCGTGTGCCAGCGGGAGGTACAGACTCGCGTTGGCCGATGCGACGAGCGCCGAAGCGGGTGCGGCGCCATCCCCGAGGAGGATAGCGAGGAGCCGCGGCGCGACGGTCGCGCGTGCGGTCAGGGTCACGGCCGACTCGAGAACCGGCGATCTGGGTTTCGGCGGTTGCGGGTGACAGGGGGTGGGGTGCGGCGCGGATGGCGGAATGTGCTAGATGAGGATTGCACGAGTGAGCGAGTGGCGCGGATTGGTCAAATGTGCCGTGTGCAATTCAACGAACCTTGAGATACTCGGCCATCAGGTCGGACGCCGACAGTGGCGACTCGCCGTTCGGGTTAAGCGCGCGTACGGGCTGCGGGCCCGCGTAGTGCAAAATGTCGAGCGTTCGCCGCGCGTCGGGCACCGGCAGGTAGACAAGCTGTCCGGAAAACGGCAACAGGTTGGCGAGCGCGGCCGAGACGATGATCGGGAACGGGGTCACGGACGGCTGGACGGGCACGTCCCACGTCCTACGATTCCAACAGCAGAGTCAGATCGTGGAGGAGAGTGACAAACGGAGAATAGCCGACGGGAACGCACCAGGCCGGCGGCCCAAGGGCTTCACTCAAGATGCCCTCGCGACATGGACCCGCTGCGCCAGCAGCCGACGCCTGCACGATGCTCGTGTCCAATGGCAAATGGTGTCGCTGAACCCATCATTGTTCATGGGGCGGATGCGCGCTCTCGATTGTCACGACCACTAGCAAACGAAAATTCAGCCAGTCAACGTAGCTCTTCGTCCACATCGAGGGCGTGCAATCCTACGTGCGACGTGGTTTACCGAGTCCTCAAACACGTGAACGAGGCGTGCAAGAGCCGCGTCGCGCGCGACGCTCGCCGTGCATTGGATGTAGGGGGTAAGAGCGTGACGGCCGCGCGCGGGCACGGGCAGCAGGAGCGGATCGAGCTGAATGGTTACCGGCGCGGTATCCTTGGTCGTGGTGGGGTCTTGGTCGTGCAGGGCATCAAGCTCAGCAAGCACTTTCGAGAGCTGTGCGAGTTCTTGGATCTCAGCATCCAAATCCTGCGAGAATAAGAAGACGCCGGCTGACGTTCAGCTCCCGAGTCTTGTAGTATCGGCTCTTCCCTGCCACCGGGCGCATCGCATTCGCAGTGGGCGCCCGTGTTAGTTGATCATGATCGCGTACTTGGTCCTCTTGAGCGAGTGCCTGCAGCTTGGCATGGTTTTTGGCCAGGTCGCGGAGTAGACCAGCTGTTGCATCGTCGTCGTCATCATGTCGGCGCTTCGGGGGCATGTCCGGCGGGCCGCATGGAGTTGTTGGTGTCCAATCGAGTTGCAGCACGATCTTGCGGGACTGGTAGATTGCCCACCCAAGCCTGAGGAGTAGGCAAAGTCAAATGAGTCAAACTCCCGTGACTGCTCTGTGTGCTTGAAAGCTCGCCTTGGCTTGGTCTGTTGCGACTTAAGCATCATGACGGCAGTGCTTGCCCACCGCAAGACTAAATCTGACGGGAAGAAAAAGGTGGGGAAGACAAGATAAATTTTAAACAAGTGCAAGTGGTCGCACGAGGTGTTCCTGCCTGAGCAGTAAGAGCGGTGTGCTCAAAAATCACAATGTGTTAACTGACAGATATCCCAAGAATTTTCGTGGCATTTCAGTCGAGAAAGTGCCCGAAAAACAGACGGCCTCAAGAAATACGAACTGTCGAGTGAATTCTGTTGCTTGTGTGTCAAAGTGGTCGCCATTGCATTTCCGTTTCTCAATATTGCTCATTGTTACCGTGATCCAGATGACTCAGGTGCCCATGAAGCGCAACATAGAGGCAAGCGCATAACAAACGCGAAAAATTATGTTATCCAAGATTATTGAACAGACTCAAGAAGCAATAAGATGGGGCGAGCTCATTCAACTCCAACGAGGACAGTGTTCCGGCACCACGCGCGTGGCGAAAGAACGGTTTGGGTCTCCTTTTTCCCCTGCGGGACGCGAGCGCTAAGTTCTGTCCTGGCCCAATCGTTACTACCGATGATCCACGATTCTCGCCAGTAGTCTACTCTATCCTCGCGGATTTATGCCATTGACGCTCCTCTCAAGAGTTGCCGGAAATTGGGCGATAAACCGGTTCTCTAACACTATTTTCTTGTTGTTGTTTTCCGCTGGGGAGACTGTGCGTTCAATTCATCGCTAAATAAATACCAGCTCGAAGTCTCGCACATCCCCATCCCGTATGTGCTTGTTAATAATCGGTTTTGTTTTTGCGGACCGGTCCACCACGCTCAACTCTGCTCGACTTCATGATAACCTCCCTGGCGTTCCTCGGTCCTTGCCCGTCATCAACCAGGCATGCGCGCTGGTGACGCCTTCATCGCCATCATGAACAACGACGCGACGGAGATCACAGAGGTGCTGCTCCCTCGTCGGGTCCCTCCCATCTCAAATATGCCTCAAAACAGCAAACGACGTTTTACTAAATCATGATGGGTTCAGTGCGGACTCTCGTCCCCTCCAGTCGCGGCGAGAGCGCGGGCCAAGGCACACACGCCTCTTGACCGACCCCCCACCCAATTCCGGCGCCGCATCCCCCCACCTTCCCCACCCAAAAGTCAGCTCTCACCCTGTCCCAGTGCGCGCCGCGCTCATGGCAACTGTTCCTTGCCAAGTGCCTTGAGCGCAGCATTGATATCGCCGCGATACCGTGTCTTGAGATGCGCAATCACGTCCTCCCAGCACGTCTTGACATCGC
>GG745331.1:1257629-1275915 GCA_000151295.1 Allomyces macrogynus ATCC 38327
TCGCCCCTCACGTCCAGCGAAATATCGAGAAACCGGGTCGAGCGCAATCGCCGACCGGTCGCACGCGGCAAGCAGCAGTGAGCTGAACGTCCACCAAACGCGGCGTGCACCGCACAGTCGCACTCGACGGGCGGGTCCTGCGCTGCTGGGCCCGGCACGGGCGCGGGCGCTGGCGCGGGCGCGAGTGCCGCGTGCAGTGCGTTCATGACAGACATGAAACACTCGTGCGCGTCGTGTTGCCCCGAACTGGCCACGTCTTTACGCGCCGACCAGAGGGTCGCGAGGAAGGCGGTCGGCGCGAGCGGGTGCGTGTGGCCGGAGTGCAGCTACGGAGCGCAGAGGTTAGTCAGTCTGGCGGTCTACGGCGACCGCACGAGTCAGTTCGGTACCTGTGAGCAAATCGAGTCGAGCGCGCAGGCAATACACGGCCGCTGCGTGCAGGTCAGTGGCGAGTGGCCGTCGCTGAGGAAAAAGTCGCGTAAAGTCGGGTTCTGGCAGAGCGATTGCAGGATCACGTTCAAGTAGCATGTTGCGCCGAGGTTTTTTAACCCGCGGAGACCTAGTGTAAGCACGACACGGTGGTCAGTTGCTGGTCGTTGTGAGCAGAGGGGAGGGGAGGGGAGGACATGAACGCACTGGCACACTTCTGCGGCCGTTCGGAAAACAGGTCCACAAGCTGCTGCGTCTCGGCATCGAACATGGGCACATCGTCGTCGCTATCTACAGCGGCAGCGTCTCCACCGGTTAGAGACAGCTGAGCGGCACGACCGAAGCGAGGAATGAGGGGAGGAGGGTACCGAGGTCGTCGTGGTACACAAAATCGGCGCACTGGACACAGTAGACGGCGCCCTGCGTGACATCCCAAGCTATTCGCACCAAGGAAATGAGGAGCCGCTTCGTTAGACTTCCAATTCGCTCCAGATGAGCGCGCAAACGTGGACCACCGTACCAAACGGATGCCCCGTCGCGGCCAAATGACCCTGCATGTGCGCTTCCTTGGCACAGCACGACGTACGGCACTGCAAGAAGACGAGAATCCGGCGCCAGTACCCGCACGCGGCGCACATGGGCTGTTCGGGCTAGGAATATCACCGACCATCGTCAACTGCCGATACGAGCTCCAAACCGACCAACCACGCACGCACCAGCGGCACCTGCATCCCGTTAAAATGGCCGTTCTGGTACCCCACCGTCAGCGCATTCTGCCACGGCACGCCCTTGGCCACGGCGTTCGAGTACCGCCGCAACAACTGGATGTTGGCGACGAGCGCGGGCGACGATGACAGCGCCGGACCGAGGTGCGGGCAATCGCTTGGGTCCGGCTTGGTGCTGGGTGCATGGTCGTGGTGCTCGTTCACCATCGCCGGTGTGGTCGATGCGTAAGGCGGCATGCTGACGGGGTGTGCGGTCATGACTGGAGGTTGGTGCTCATGGCCCAAGAACCTAGGCAGCGGGTCTTGGACGCTGTTGATCGTGGGCGCTCCAGTGCGCTCCTTCTTGGTTACTGATGCTGATAGGTTGCACGCAAGTTGGAGCTGCTGTTCATAAACCGGAAGTGGGCCGTTGGAGAGTTGGTGACAGGAGGGAGGGAGGGAGCGAAGCCGGCAAGCTGATCGCGCTCACGTGTGCTGTGCAGCAAATATTTTTACCAACCACCCAACATATCGTTTCTCGTCGGCAAACTGATGCTACAAAAATCCTATACTTCCTACGACACTCCACGACGCGCCCCTCTCCAAACCCCCTAATCGCTCTTCTCCGCCTTCGCACCCTTCCCCGCGCCTGGCTCCGCGTCCTTTGGCGGCGGGTGCAAGTAGCGCACCGCGTCGCGCGAAAACACATAGCTGAGCCCGGACCACAGCGTGGTCGCTGCAACTGTCCAGTGCAGTGCAGGCGCATACGCGGCCCACATGGTCGCGAGCGCCGTGCCCGCGGCGACAGGCGCAGCCAGCGCTCCACCCACGAGCCCGAGTTGCAGGACCGTGTTAGCCTTGGAAATGAGCGTGGGGCGGACTTCGGCCGAGGGCAGGGAAATGTCCCAGAATCGCGCGAACGTTTTCTGAGGGTGAGGTGCGGTGCGGTGGTCAGCGCGGGGTGGAGAAGAATGGTGGGAGAGCGGGTAAAGACGGACTGGTGGCGGCAGAGACTTGTACCGGACGACAAAGGACGAGATGACGAGGCCAGCGTCGCGGCCAATGATCAGGACGGCGAGCGGGACTACGGGAGAATCAGCACGGATCGTGCATGAGTCCAAAAGTCGGGAAATCCGCGAGCACAAACTGGGAGAGCACGCACGCGGGATCAACCCAACGTAGCCCAGCGACACAGTCAGCGTCGTCATGAGCGCCTTGTCGGCCATCGGGTCCAAGATCGTGCCGAGCACCGACCGCATGTTGAAGTTGCGCGCAATGTACCCGTCGAGCTACCAACCAGCACCACATCAGCAACACCGCTCATCTCACCCTGCCGCATCCATAAAATCACCGCGTACCGCATCCGTCACCGCCGACACGGCAAACAGCGCCAATGCCGGCGTAAACTGCTCCGTCACGATAAAGTACCCGACAAATGGCGTGCTCACGAGCCGCGCCAGCGACATGGCGTTCGGAATCGTGTAAATGTTCTCGTGCACTTCACCAGCACCTGCAACACCGCTGTTGCCGAGTCGAAATGCACCATAAATCGGTGCGGGCGACCGGTCGCGAGGTGCGGCTGCAGGGGCTGCCGAGGCCGTGGTCGAGGGGGCGGCCGCGGACGTGCCGGGTGCCGGGTCGGGAACGACATTGCGCACGGATGGTTCGGACGGCGGAGCTGACGAGTATGGGCGGCAGGACCCGCGCGCGAGCAGTAGTCTTGGGAACGGCGAGGGAGCGACAGCGGAACAGTGGCCAAAGGCCAGCCGCGTGGGCATGCGTGGGGAACAGGTGCCCAGCAACCGCGTCAGCGATTTCCGGTGCGCGATCATGGTTCGTGCGTTGGCCGTGACGGTCGCGATTCTGATCACGTTCACTTGTAGCGTTGGGGCTGGACCGGCCGATCGAGCACGATTCGAAAGCGGAGACTGCAGCGAATAGGCGCGGTGGTTGTCAAGCGCTTTTTGCAAGCACTTGTGGGCAGTCGAATGGTTGGTTGATCGAGAATGAGAGATGAGAAATGACGGGCAAGGTAACTGCAGTTTGCACCGGAACCGAATCGGACGTGATCACGCCCACGGATCACAAAGATACACACGCGGAAATGGAATTTGATGCAACAAACTGCACATAAAACTAAAACGAAAAAAGTATCAGAAATATCAATTAATCTACGCGCGACACTCGCGTTCTTCATCGCTCTCCTGGCGCTGACGGGCACTGACCTTGGCGCGCACCACGACGTGCCTGGACACACAGGCGCAGGCCCAAACGCGGTCCTACATCAGTTGACGGGCGCAAGGTCCGTTGCCGGCGTTGCACGGTCCGACAGTCCGCCCATTGGAACGGCAGTTGGACTCACCGGCCTTGACTGTGTCGCGAGCGTCGGCAAGAAATCTTCAAGCCGTGCAAACCAGCCGCACTTGCGACTGTACTTCCATCCCAACAGGGTGCGGAACGGCAGGACCAGGACGTGCAGGTGCAGGTGGTGCACCGTGTTGTAGGGTGGGATGTGGAAGCCGAAACTGGAAACGAGAGCGTGGCGTCGCGTTCGGTCAGAAAAGAAGCCGCTGAGCCCCGTGACACCTGGTGGAGAAGTCGCACCGAATCTCGGGCGACGCGCCGACAATGTCCTTGAACTTGTCCTGGGCGAGAACGTCGCGTGCGCGCGCCTCGAAGCGCTGGACTGGAAGTGCCACCACGTCAGCAAATAGAACTGTGCCGTATCTCGAACGGAAGCCACGCACGCATGGGGACATGCGTCGCATCGAGGTGGTTGATGTTTTTGATGTGCGCAATGGGCACGACGAGCAGGTGCAGCTGTGCGGCAGGCCGAATATCGTGGAAGATGGCGAGCTCGTCGTCCTGAACGAGACCACGATCCGGGTGAGCTTCTTCCTGCACCTGGGATCGCGGCCAGGATCCGACGCGCTCGCACCTGGTACTCGATCCGAAAGTCGTCGTGGTTGAGGTGGCAAAACACACACGGCCGCGGTTTCCGACCCCACAACATCGTCACAAACGGTTGCTGGGTCTCGGGAAGCGACAGCGACGAGGGGATCCGCGACGAGCAGGCTCAGGTGCGGCTTGCTCGCAGGGGGGAGAAGGTTGACGGCACTGCGCGACAGTATATGGTCGGTGTTACGCGCAGTCGCAGTCGCAATCTCCCTTGCCAAAACGATTGTACGCGACGATGGCCGATGAGGGTCGATGATACTCGGCTTGCCCACAGCACCGTCGCGCTTTTGTGGTTGCAACAAGTTGTGGTCGTAGTGGGCGCCGCGTGTCGACGACTTGATGTGCAGCTCAAGTGCAGATCTGCAATGTCAACGGATTCGACTCTTGCACGACTCGAAATCCTCACTGATTTGCACGGACGCGACGGCAGAGCCAATGAACAGATTTGCGTCATTGCCGCTGCTCCCGCCCACCCTCGCGTCCCGTGCGATTCATGCCGGCCGCAACCATGACCGCACTGGCCGCGCGCGAGCTCGGTGCCGTGACCGCGCCGGCAGCCTGATGGCCTGCTGCTCGCCGACGAACAACCAAAAACGCGTCAATCCTCACGCCCGCATCAGTCGGGCAATCGCTCTGTCAGACGCCTGCTACGCGCCGTTTCCGCACCACCTCCATGCACGCTTTGATGACCTCGCCCTCGGCAGGAAACCAGTGTGTCCAGTGATCGCATGCCTGCTGGTACAGATCCGCATATGACGCGAGCAACGCTGGCGGGGCCGGTTGTGCCGGTCCGTGTGCGACGACACGTCCGTCGGCGATCGTTGCCAGACTTGGCTGACGGCACGCACGCGCGTATCGGTCGAGAAACGCGTAGCCCTCTTGGTCGATCAGCGCGTCCTGAGCCGCGTACATGTCGCCGCGCGGAAAGAGGGTCAGAAAATTGAATCGGGGAGCAGAAAGGGCGGGACGTTTATCTCGTCGACGAAAGAAGCCAACCCATAAACAGGACACGGTACACCACGGTAATCACGACGTGGGGAGGCGGGGAATGGAGAATCAAACGAGAAACGAAAACAAAGAAAACCAAACGAAGGGGAGCGCGGCACTGACCGACCGCCTGCAACGAAACGTGCCCGCCAGCCAGTCTCCATGACGACGAGGAAAAGGGAAAGAGGGGGAGGGGAAGAGAGAAGAGTGCTCACGATCACGGCCGTCGGACGCAACGGCCCGTTCGCGTCTCTACCTCCGCCGCCGCTGTCACCACGCTCGTCGTAGAGCTCGGGCAGGTGATTCGAGGCCATGAACGTTGTTCGATGGCGTCGACGTGCCTTGGCGGGGGTTCGATCGGTCGTGATGACGGTCGCTCAGGTGTCAACGGCGGTCAAGAACGAGCAGCGAACGGGCGAATGCAAGAAGAGTGGGGCCAACGTGGAGCGGGCGCGCATTGGGATGGTCATCAACGCCCCTTGCGCGGCCTGGGGAAGTTGATGAACGCGCAGTGGGAGACATTTGCGCGCCGCTAGTCGTCACGGGCACCCACCTGGTCGTGTCGCGCTGCATTGCCCTCCGCGACCGGCACCGCCGCGACAGCGACAGCAGCAGCACCCGCGCTCCCCGCGCCGCCGTCAACAGCCGTCATGTTCCCGCGCTCCTTGTCGGACGTGGGAGTACCGCAATCCTCGTGCGACGCCGTCGGCGAGTGCGCGCCGAGCGACCGCGGCGTCAAGTGCCCTGCCCCACCAACCGGCGCGAGAGCCGCGTTCGATGCCGATCCGGGCCGCACCGCGTCTGCGGCGGCAGCAGCCACGCCCGTCACGTCGCCCGCGACGTCGCCGAGACTCGCGCCGCCAGACTCGGACTGCCCGTTGGACGTCGTGACCGACTGCTGCGACGTAGCGTGCAACTGCGCCTGCAATGGCGCGAGCAAGTGGTTCGTGGGCCCCGCCGTCGCATGCCCAACGCCGAGATGCTGCTCGTCGGGCGGGTTAGCTGTCGCCGCGTTCGGCAACGGTGACGCGATGTGCTCGTTAGATCCGTGCGCCAAGGCCTCTGGTGGCGGCGAGGCCGCGCCCGGGCCCGTTGGCGATGCGGGGACTTCAGCGTCGAGGTCGTTGAACTCGGACAGGTTCTCGACCGAGACGCTTGCGTTGAGGTCAGCGTAGTGCCGGCACAGCGGGCACGAGAAGGTGGGCCACGTATTGAGCAGCGGGCGTGAGCACTTAAAGTGGAACGTGTGGCAGCATGGCGCGATAAAGAGCGCCTGGAACGGCGCTATTGGGCCCAGGCAAATGCAACAGTCGCCCGTGTCGGTCGCAGCCGCAAAGGCGCGCAGCGCCTTGACGACTTGGCCTCTGTACGATACAGGATACAGACGCGTCAAAGTCAAGTGTTAGAGCAACGCAAAACGGTCGTGGGAGGTGAGGTCGAGCATCAAAGGAAACATGACACGGACCGGAACGCCGTGTTGCGGTAAGGCTCGCGGTTCACCTCGATGCGGATGCGAACACACCGGAAAATGTCCTCGGTGCGCCCTTGGTAGTCGACGCCGAGCTGGATAATGTCGCCGTCGTGCAGCTCAATCGGCGGGCTCTCCGAGTTGGCCGGCGCAATGCGCACATTGTTGATGAATGTGCCCGACGACGACTTGGTGTCGCGAAAGAAAAACTGGCACAGCGACAAACCGAGGACGTACGTACGCAACGAGAAGACGACGACAGAGGTCAGAACCCGCACGCGCCTCATCTCACTCCAGCCGAGAACACTTTTGTTAGAAACGTACTTTACGGCCCTGCGTCCAAATCTCGCCGTGCTGGCGGCTCACGACCTTGCTCTTGAACGCAATCGAGTCGCTGAAGTCGACATTGCCCTTTTCCACAAACCGCTTCACCTTGAGCACCTTGCCGTTGGGCACCTTGCGCTCCACAATTGGGAAGTTGAGCCCCCGGTGCAAATCGGTAATGTACGGGATGAACCGAATCGTAGGCGCCGGCTCCGCCGCGGGCGCGCCGTTGCTCTGCGCAGCATGAGAGCCTGCACCTGCGTGGTCGGCCATGATGTCGCCCGTGATCCGTCAAACGAGGTAGAAGGTGCGCGTGAGCTTGTGTGCACGCCGGGAGACGGTCAACGTCGGTCGGTGATGAGGCAAAGAACGCGCTGCGGTCCAGCACGCGAGTGACGAGCGTGCTTGCCGTCTCGACTCGGTCCGGGAGAACGTCGGCGTAAGAGTGAGCACGGATCGCGTTGCCGAGGGGCGCACAGAATGGAGGACCAGGGGCGGCGCGACAGTTGTCGTCGAGTCGTAGTACGTCTGGCCCGACAGGGTGCGATGTGGTGCGTCGAGCGTGATGGCGACGAGTACGACGACGACGAGAACGGCGGGAGCAAGGCGACAGGCGCGGACGGAGGAGCGTGACAGGCGCGAGAGCAAACAACGGGCACGGGTCGGGGGTAAGCGAGACCAAGTGGGGGACCTGTCGGTGCACAGTCGGTCGGTCGAGGAGCAGCGGCGACAAGGTCCAGCGCCAACACACAGGTTGCGCACGCGCCGCACGTCGTCGAGATCCAAATGCAGGGAGAGAGAAGGTTGCAAGTGGACGGGAAGGGCGGCGGCCGTGGCGGCGTCGTTGTGCGTTCAGAACGGGGCATGCGTGTGCGATCGTGAGCAAGGAAAATGAGAGCAAAGCTGCTGGTGAAGCACCAGCAAAGCATGGCTGTGCAAGGCACACAGCCAAAGCTGAGAGGCTTTCGCACCATAATCATATTTTGTCCAAAAATTATCGCTCTCGTTTTGGTCTCGCAAGCTCGCTGCAAAATGCTCTCTCCTCCAGTCTTATTTGCATCGATTTGCCCAAAGAGCAAACAATCGCGTCAGATCCGTGCGGCAACGGCCGCGGAGCCGTGCGATTGCATGTCAACTTTTACGTCCTCAGCAGGCGCGACTTTTATCTGGTGCAAGGGATCTGGCGTAAGTGCGTCCAAACTCACGTCAAACAGATTATGTCAAAGTCTCCCAAGTGAAGGAATGTCTCTGAGCCAGAAGAACCACAATCTGCGAATAATTCGAGGGTTAATTCAACAGCGAGCCCATTCACGCGTCGAACCGCGAAAGCCAAAAAGGGGCTATACGTTCAACCGCAACGCCAATATCTACAACGCAAACGCTTTGGGCCAGCAGGCCACGAAAAGAAATGGAGCAAACGAAACACCTACGAAACGAGACGACCGACGCGTAAGCACGACCGCGAGCGCGTCTTACGACGCGTGCTCATGACCCTTCTCCTCGACGAGCGCCGTCTGCGACAGCTCCACGCCGCTCTTGTCGTCGAGCGGGATCCCGCGGCCGTTGCGCAGGCGCGAGTGGCGGTACCCGTACCCGCCGTAGACGACGAGACCAACCGCCATCCAAATCACAAGACGCAGGACCGTCGACCAGCCGGTCGTGACAATCAGCGTGATCGCGCACGCCGCGCCGAGGAACGGCACGAGAATCGGGCCGCCCGGCACCTTGAACGGGCGCTCGAGCTCGGGCTGCGTGAACCGCAAGACACCGACGGAAATCGACACGAGAGTGAAGGCAAAGAGCGTGCCGGCGCTCGTCATGTCGCCGAGCACGTCGAGTGGCAAGAATGCAGATGCAAACGCGCATGTGACACCCGAGATGATCGTTGGCACCAGCGGCGTGCCGAAACGAGGGTGGATCTTGCCAAGCGAGGCCGGGAGGAGACTAATAAACGGTGGAGAATGTAAGAGAAGGTAAGATATTGACAGTGTAAAACTGAGAAGCAACCAGGCGGGAATCGGCCGCGGCCGAGACGCGACCAGGTCGGAAACCACCAAATGAGCACGTACCCGTCCGCCGCCATCGCCGAGAAGACGCGAGCTTGCGCCATGAGGGAAACAAGCATCACACTCGTCAAACCGCTGATTCCGCCCACGCTGACGGCAATCTACGACAAAAATGGTGGGTGAGTGACTGCGGATCGGCGGCGGCAGTTGGTGCTCAACCGTACCTTCAACCACCCCATGCCCAGGTTCTTGACCGCATCAGCGAGCGGAGCGGCCGAGTTGAGCGTCTCGTAATGTGCAATACCCGTCAGGTTGAGCGAGACGAGAATGTAGAGCACGGTGCAGACGCCGAGCGACCCGAGGATTCCAATTGGCATGTCGCGTGCTGGGCGCTTGACCTCCTGTGCACACGTCGAGACGGCATCGAACCCAATGTAGGCAAAGAAGACGAGCGTCGAGGCGCGCAGCACGCCCGAGAAACCGTACGAGTGGCCATTGTGCGGCTCCGGGATGAACGGCGACCAGTTGTCCGGGTTGATCGAGCCGAATGTCGCGAACAAGAACATGAGAATCACGACGAGCTTGATGCCGACAAACATGTGGTTGACCCACGCCGACTGCTTGATGCCGACGCAAAGGACCACCGTCAGCGCGAGCACGATCAGGAACGCCGGCAGGTTGATCACGCCGCACGACTCGTCGACAAAGAAGCCCTTGTCGGAGTGGTACGCGACGGGCGCGCTCACGAGCTTGTTTGGAATGTCGGCGCCGAGGTACTTGGCAAACGAGATCAGGTAGGCACTCCACCCGACAGCGACCGACGCGGCACCTGAACGGAAGAGTAATTTGGAACGTGAGCGGGTGGAGAAGACGGACGGACGGTGCGGGAAATTGGAAACGGACCGGCAAGGTATTCGAGGCAGAGATCCCAGCCGATGATAAACGCCAGCACCTCGCCCATGGTCGCGTAGGTGTACGTGTAAGCAGAACCCGAAATCGGCTACGAAAACGAGAACAGCGAGCGTCAGATCAGGAAATTGTTGACCATATCGCGCGCGCGGTCATTTTGTGTGCGTACCACTACGAAGAAAAGACGGTGAGCATGAGTCCGCACGTTGGGACGGCGAGCGGGAAAACAAGCGTACCAAGAGCAGCCATTTCACTGTAAGCCAAACCCGCGAAAACACAGGCAATCCCACTGATCACGAAACTGAGGACGATAGCGGGACCGGCGTACTGGAATGGAGCAAAACCGAAAGCGGGTCAGGACGGGTTCTTGACGTTTTGGAGTCGCGACAGCCAGCAAATCGTACCAGAGCGGCCGCTTTGCCCGTAATCACGAAAATACCGGCGCCAATAATGTCGCCGACGCCGATGAGGATAACATCCTTGGCCGTCAACGTGCGGCGCATCGCCGAAGCGTTCGCATCTTGCCGCAGGACGGCAAATGATTTCGTCAGGAACAAATCCTTGACGAAGCTTGACATGGTGCTCACGTTGGTTGATTCGGTTGGTCTGGTGACAAGTCGGAAATTGAACAAAGCAGCGCGTCAGGTTCGACTGTTCGTCCATTGCACTATTGGTTCGTGCACTGTCGTGTCTCGTCGGGTCGTAGAGCAACGGTCTTGTCCTTGGCCATCACGAACCAATCCGAGGGCCCAAGGCTCGTGGAACGAGGGACCGGATGAACGAGATGGCTGACAGGTTCGTTGCTGAGGGTCGGGGAACCAAACAGGGAAGGCAGCGAACTCACGTACAAGGGGAATCGAGCAGGGAGAAAGGAGGACAGAAAGACTCGAGCGTGCTTTCGATTTGAATCTTGAGAAGGCAAGACTGGAGCCCAGGGTTGCTGTCGGTCTTTATACGGCGCGGACGGCGAGGAAGGGAGGCGTGCGTGCGTGCTTCAAAGCTACATCCCAAGCTGGTCGCGGTTGTCGACCATCATGATCAGAGGCAAAATTGAGCCAGTGGACCCGGCCAACGTCAATCGTCGTCTCCAACGTCGAAATATTTTTCGTGCGCATGATACGATTGTTGCTTGTCGCCGCGTGCGCGGGTGGCGACGGCGACCATGGGTTCCTTGCGCCCTGTGCGCGCGCGGGTCATTTGGTGCATTCTAGGCGGTTTGCGCACGCTCGAGCGAGGCGAAATGTGAGGTTGGAATGGACCAAAAAGAAGCAACGAAAATGAAGAGAGTGTGCACATGACGGCGAAAAGCAGCGAAAGCCCAGCGACAGCCGTGCGAAAGCCTCAGCAAACAAGGCGTAAAGGGCTGGCGCAAAGCCCAAGTCGAGCAACCGGTGTCCAAGTCAGGCAAAACGTGACCGCGTTTCCCGCATGCCCCGCCTTGTCGCGTTGTTGCAGCGCTGTTCTTTGCGCCGGCTGGTGCGTTCGTGGGTCGACCACATGAGGGCCGACGCCGAGCGACGCCAGCACCACATGGTTGTTGTCGTCGCCGAATCGGCTGGAAATGCTTGCCGACGACCATGACCTCTCCTGAACGGCTCCACCATCGACCACCTGTAATCAACGCCCAATTTTGACGCCAAGCAAGCGCACACGCTCGGCAGCATCCGAACCCGCTTGGACCAGACCGCCGCTGAATCGGCGCGCCTGGATCTGCGCGACGGCGACGCCTACGACGACGACCACCACCACCAGACCAACAACATCATGCGCAACATTTACGTTCTGCACAAGACCGGGCGCATCCTCTTTTCGCGCAACTGTACGACATTACCGTGCGCCACTCTGCCCGGCCCGCCCAGCACCACACGGACACCGAGCGCTGACCTCAAATCCGCCATGATCCAGTCCAAGGCGACCCGCTCGAGCGCAAGTACGTTTTCGTTTTCGCGCAAAGCAAACGACCACGTTCCACGTCGCCATGGCCCTCGTCGCCTCATTGCTTCGTGCTTCCCCAACAGCATCGTCACCGGATTTGCGTCGTCGCTCCCCAACCTATGTCGCGCACTCATGCGCGAAGAAATCCAGCAAGTCGTCTGCCAACGATCACGGATCGTTCTCCGTCTGGCCCGCGACGTACGTCGGTTCATGATTCCACCTGTCGCGTCGCCACCGTCGCGCTGACGCGAGTCGACGACCGAGCATAGTACATTTTCCTCGCGCACGTCAACAATACCGTCCCGTTCACCGTCGCTTCCAATATTCTGGTCGAGCTGATCCGATGCTCTCAGGTTCGTCCGCTCCACCGTGACGTCGGTCAGGACCTGCTTGGTTCACCAACTGACGCGCCGACCAACGCAAACCAGATGCTGTTTGGCCACCCCGACACATGGTCCAGCGACAGCGTCGACTTTGACGGGTGCCAGGACATTATCGAGATGCTCTGCACCGCCGGAATGCAGGACCCGTGCGTGGCCGTCGGTGGACTGCTCAAGGTTCGTGATACAAATCGTGACGGCTTTGTTCCACGAGATCACGATTGCTGATGGTCCTTCTCCACCCTCTCAGGCCCCGATCAAGGCCGAGACGCGGTTACGGCTCGACAAGCTGCTCGTCTACCTCGAGTCGATCCAGGGCATTTGCAACAACGGGTCAATGCTGCTGATTGAGGACTCGGTCATTTTTTCCCGGTTCGAGCTCGATCAGTCGCGGCAGGTCCGTTGACCTCATTCTCCACCGCGCCGATTGTTGCTACTGTCAATTGACCTGCGCTCGTGGATCCTCCAGATTCTGTACCTACACCGTGCGCGCCCGCTCCGGCACCAGGCTCTTAGCTACACGCCCGTCTTCATGACCGCCAGCTGGTTCGGTCTGATTCGAATGCGACTCGCGTCGTATACGCTCGCGATCCTGTGCCACCTCGACAGCGTCGACCCGTCCCCCACCGGCCTCCCCACCGACGATACGAGCACCACCACATCAGCCCCGACCGACCCGCTCCTCGGCGATGTGTCGAGCGGGACGACGACGCACGCGCCGGCCGTGACGACCGCGGGCGCATGCACGACGCCGCTAGAAACACTCCTGCATAAGCTGACCGAATTCCAATCGGTGTTCCTGTACGCACGACTCGAATTACCGAGCGAGGAAAGACCGGCGCTCTTGCGGCAATTCGCCAAACGCGAGACGCTGCTGTTCCTGCACGCGCATACCAAGTCGGGCACGGTCACGTTCCCACGGCCAAGGCCGTTGCCGGAAATTCAGACTCGCGAGCTTTATGCGACGTTTTGGGCATTGTTTGGAGAGGCCAAGTCGGCGCTCGCGGTGGCCGGAACGAGGGAAGTCACGTACCTGCGCGAGTACTACTGGTATTATGCGCGTGCCGACCCGGACCAGGAGTTGCACGTATTGTTTGCGGCTGACGCGGTGTCGCTTGAGCAGATGCATGGGCATGTGCAGGAGATTTTGGTGAATGTGAACCGCCAGTATTCGTGATCGGGGGTTGAGCACGGTGGGTGCGCGGGGTGAGTATGCACTGGTACTTGGGATGAATTTTTGAGACTGGTCGAGTCCGCTTTGTGAATTAATTCGACGAGTTATGGATGTGGCTGGCTTCTCCACCGTTCAACAAAGCAAGGACGTTTCAAACTGGTTCATTCCGCGTCGTCCTCGCTCAGTCCCCACCTCGTTCAGTCCCCACCTCACATCCTTGCTAGACACTCGGGCCGGTTCCCTCACGCGCCCGCGTCGTATCGACCACTCCTGTCCGACTTTCATGGTGATCTTCCTCTGTGTCCGGCTCCGTCTCCCCTTCAGACTCGGACGAAGAAGTATGGTCCTCACCCGAATCCTCGTCCTCCGAGTCCCTTCCTCCCTCGCCGCCGGGGTCAGAACGCACCTCGAGCTCCGCGTTGGCGGCCTCCTCGGCCTTGTGCGCAATGTACTTGGGCAGCGTCATGGCGTAGTCGCGGATCATCGGGTGGTCTGGGAACAAGACCGCCACTGAACCTGCAAGTGTGAGAGGCGGCATATTGACTGTTCTAAGTTTGGGGAAGGGCAACGTACACTTTTGCACGGCGACGAGCGCCTCGTCGTACTTGCGCTGCAGCATCAGCAGCAGGAGTTCCTGCAGCGCCTCCTCGCCTGCCGTAGAGTCGGCCGTCTCGGCCGTCGCGGGAGCGTCCTGGCGAAGTGGGTCGTGGCGTGGGGACTGCGATGCCGGCGTTGTGCGGCGTCCCGGGCTGGTACTGCTTGTGGTCGTAAAATTCGAGCCGGGAGTCGCGGCGGTGCGAGTGGGTGCGGCGTCTGGACCACGAGGACGTGCTGGTCCCGATGGAGTGCTTGTCGCTGCCTTTCGCGAGGTTGGGGTCGCACCGGAGGCCGCAACCGGGGTGCGCCGCGGAGAGGATGCTGCTTCTGACGCAGGGCGTCCGGGGGACGGCGACGTGACCGAGGTGCGGGAGCCGCGCACCTCGGTGGTCGAGCTGCGATTTGGAGATTGGGCGGGACGCGCAGTGTGACTTGGTGTCGTTGGAGTCGGCGTGGGTTTAGGTGAGCGCGACACGCTCGATGCCGCGGGAGTCGTGCGAGCTGGTCGGGTCGTGGTCGCGGCCTTGTGCGTCGGCGGGCGCGGTGGCATGACCCCGGAACTGGCGCGAACCGCAGGCGAGGCAGGCCGACTGCTGGCACTAGTTTCACTACGCACCGTCGTCGCAGCAGCACGAGAATCGGTGCTGGGCTCGCGCTTGGTGGCGGCTGACCTCGACGGGGTCGTCGACTTGGCCGGCGTGCGGACCGACGCGCCTGACCTCGCTGGCCGAGTCGTGCCGTCGACCACGGGGTTGGCCGCGGGCTTGCGCACGGGAGTGCGTGGTGGCTCGCTCCCAGAGCTGGTGCGATCCGCAGGAGATGTCGGCCGACTGCCGGCAGGAGCTGCACTGGTTCGCGACGGTCGTACTGCCGCGGCGACGGCCCAAGACTTGGTGTTTGACTCGGTGTTGGGCTCGCGCTTGGTGGCGGCCGAGCTCGACAGTGTCGCCTTGACCGGCGTGCGAACCGACGCACCCGGCCTCACTGGCGGAGTCGTGGGGCTGGCCGCGGGCTTGCGCGCGGGAGTGCGTGGTGACTGGCTCCGGGAACTGGCGCGGATCGCGGGCGAGGTCGGCCTGCTGAGACCCGCATGAGCTGCACTGGTTCGCGTCGGTGGCACTGGCGCGGCAGTAACACGAGACTCGGTCTTGTTTTCACGCTTGGTGGCTGCCGGGCTGGACGGGGTCGACTTGACGGGCGCGTGGACCGACGACGCCGACCTCGACGAGGTGGCCGTGGAACGGGCTGGGGCGGGCGTCGCGGACTTCGACGGTGTGGACAGTTTCGAGGCTGCGGCAGGCGAGCGTGCTGTCGACTTGGGAGACGCTGAGGTGGACGTGGTACTCTTGGGCGGTGCGACCTTGGTCGATGGAGAAGAGCTGCGTGCCGATCGCGCCGTCGACGCCGAACTTGCGGCCTCTCGCGCGGGCGCGGCGGGCGACTTGGGCCTTTCCGGCGATCCTGCCGGCAGCGGAGAGCGCGTGCTCGTCGTCTTGGACGCTGACGCCGGGCTGCGCGTCGTTGCCGACGCGGGTGCAGGTTTGGTCGGCGTCTTTCTGCGCGGCGAGCTGTTGGCGGTGCCGCCCACGGACGCCGCGGTGGCGGTCGTCGGCGCCTTGGTTGGCGACTTGGGCTTCTTGGCGGCGTTCTGTGCTAGCATGTTGCTCCTCTTGCTGTCGTGCTCATGCTCGTGTTCGGGCTCCTCGCGGGCTGGTGGCCGTTTGTCAATGTCTGCGATCAGAAAAGCGCAGGGCAGCGCAGGCGTCCCGTCGCGGGGCGATTGGTCTGGCATTTGAGCGCCTGGCAACGTGCGGCGTGACGCGCACGTGGTCTCCGGACAACACGCGTCGGGTGAGCGCCGGAGGCCCAGTGCGAGCATGGCCGCGAGGCGTTCGCGGGCCACCAGCGCGATGGCGACGTGTGCGATGGACAAGGTCGTGAGCGCGGTGTATGGAGCGCGCGGGCGCCGGGGGAGGGCGCCGGGTGAGAATGCGTGGTGAGAACCGATGGCGTGAGGCCGGCCACGGAACCGAACGGGCGGTGGACGCAGACAGCAAACACACTCACACACCGCCTGAGGCCAGCGCAACCACTCCAGGCCGGCCAGCCCCGCCCCGCTTGCTCTCTCCCTCCCCGGCACGAAAGGCACCTCCGCCCTTCCACCAACCCCCCACGCCCGCCCGTGCTCGCCACGCCGCGTCGCCAGCACCCGCAGGACGTCTCGGAGAGACGACGATCCGCCGTGCGCTTAACCAGAAAACCCCCACAAAAAATCGAAAAACCGATTCCTAAAAACCCAACCATGTCGACCGAGACTGCCAACGCCCCCGTCGCCGCCGCCGCGCCCGTCAACGCCGCTGCTGCTGCTGCTACCGCGCCCGCTGCCGCTGCTCCCGTGGCTCCCGTCGACGGTGCCGCCGCCGCTGCCGCTGCTGCGGCCGCTGCTGCTGCTGCCGCGCAGGCCGTTGTCGCCGTTCCGCCCACGATGGTGCCCGGCGCGATGCCGCTGGCGCCGGCCGGCACGACCTTTTCGCCGCAGCCGACGGCGTCGCTCTACGTGGGTGAGCTCGACCCCTCGGTCTCCGAGGCGTTTTTGTTTGAGATGTTCAATGTGATTGGGCCCGTGGCGTCGGTCCGTGTGTGCCGCGATGCCGTGACGCGCCGGTCGCTCGGGTACGCCTACGTCAACTTCCACTTGGTCCAGGACGGCGAGCGCGCGCTCGAGCAGCTCAACTACACGCCCATCAAGGGCCGTCCGTGCCGCATCATGTGGTCGCAGCGCGACCCGTCGCTGCGCCGGTCGGGCCAGGGCAACATCTTTATCAAGAACCTCGACCCCTCGATCGACAACAAGGTACGGTGTTTTTTTGGACGCGGTGGTGGGAGTTTGATAATGGGGGATGGTGTGGTGGAGAGTGTGAAATTCGGCGGTTGTGCTGTTTCCATTTTCCGTGGCTGATCAAAATCCCGATCCGCACCATGCTCTAGGCGCTCCACGACACGTTCGCCGCGTTTGGCAAGATCCTGTCGTGCAAAGTTGCGACGCGCGACGGCCAGTCGCTCGGCTACGGCTTTGTGCACTACGAGACCAAGGAGGCGGCCGACGCGGCGATTCAGGCCGTCAACGGCATGCTGCTCAACGACAAGGCTGTCTACGTCGGTCACCACGTGCCCAAGAAGCAGCGCGAGGCCGAGATGGCCGTGCAGCGCGCCAAGTTCACCAACCTCTACGTCAAGAACCTGCCCGAGGACATGACCGAGGACGCCTTCACGAACATGTTTGCCGAGTTTGGTCCCGTCCTGTCGGCCGTGATCCAGCGCGACGACGAGGGCAAGTCCAAGGGTTTTGGGTTTGTCAACTATGGCGAGCACGAGGCCGCGCAGAAGGCCGTCGAGGAGCTCAACGAGAAGGAGATTGACGGTAAGCCGCTCTACGTGGCACGCGCGCAGAAGAAGTCGGAGCGCGAGGAGGAGCTGCGTCGCACCTACGAGGCAGCGCGGCAGGAGCGCATGCAGAAGTTCCAGGGCAACAACGTCTACATCAAGAACCTCGATGACGAGGTTGATGACGAGCAGCTGCGGTCCGAGTTCTCGGCGTTTGGCACGATCACGTCGGCCAAGGTGATGCGCGACGACAAGGGCACGACCCGTGGGTTTGGCTTTGTGTGCTACTCGTCGCCCGACGAGGCGACCAAGGCCGTGACCGAGATGAACGGCAAGATGATGGGCTCCAAGCCGCTCTACGTTGCGCTCGCGCAGCGCAAGGAGCAGCGCCGCGCCCAGCTCGAGGCACAGCACGCGCAGCGCGCGCACCTCGCGCAGCCCTTCCGCATGGGCCCCGGCGCGGGCCCGGCGCCCATGATGCCGGGCATGCCCTACCCGGGCCAGCCCATGCACTTCCCGGGTCAGGACCCGCACAGCTTCTTGATTGCACGGCGCCCACCGAACGTTCGTACGAAAAGGGTGAGGCTATCCCGAATGACTCTGTGCCTGTCGTGGAATATGCAAATCCGGGCGGCTTTATTAAATGGATTTAGTTCATTGTTATATACATACCGGACCGTCGGGATGGGGGATGTTGCATCTGGGTGAACAGTGATGATGGGGTTCGGGAGCGCAACGAGGAGAAGGACATAGTGTGTAGTTATGGAAACATCGATATGAAGCGATGATATGGCACGAGGCTCGATCGACACCATAGCTCGCGATGTGTGATGTTGTCTTTGCTGACGGGTGAGAGCGTTGCTAAGATGTGATGTCGTCTCATCGCTGAAAACTATGATGTGAGCCGGTTTTTCAGGAGGATAGTTTGATTTATCATAAGGAGTAATGTAGCATGCGACATCTGCGTTCATCCGAATTCGAACTGGATGAAAGAATAATTAATGAGAAAAGCGTAGAGCAGGAAGACAAGG
>GG745331.1:1276015-1290034 GCA_000151295.1 Allomyces macrogynus ATCC 38327
CGAACGCCAAGCCCGAGGATGGGTCCGGCGCGCCCGCTGAGGAGGTCGCTGCTCAGGGCCGCTCTCGGGCGGCGCCCGCGGCGCCGTCGGTCCTGCCCGCTGGTCTGACGCCGGCGGCGCTTGCGGCCGCCGAGCCCGAGCAGCAGAAGCAGATTCTCGGCGAGGCGCTGTTCCCGCTGATCTACGCGCAGGAGCCCGAGTTTGCGCCCAAGCTTACGGGTATGCTGCTCGAAATGGACGCGACCGAGGTGCTGCACCTGCTCGAGTCGCCCGAGGACCTGCACGCTAAGATCGACGAGGCCGCGCGTCTCCTGCGCGAGCATCTCCAGGAGACCCAGGCCTAAGTCGTCGGGTCGTGTGCGTGCGTGTCGTGTGTCGCGGCGTCTCGTTTCTGTCTTCGTACCCCACTCAACGGCCGCACCGGCCGCGGATCCGGGTCGCGGGCGGGACGACGGTTTCGGCCACGGAGCACCAGCAGCACGCCAAGAGCATCTCAAGTGAAGCGTTGACGCGTGAAGTCGTGAGCAGGCGGCCGCGCGAACGGCAGCGATCATGTGCGGTGTCTTTTGTGTTTGGTAGCACGGGCGGACCGCTCATCATCATCTGTCCTTTTCGTCGACCCCTCCCTCGTCATCGTGTGTTTTTCTGTTCCTTTTCTCCTCTCTCTGTGGCTCGGTGTTTTTCTTTTTTGGCATGTTTTCCTTCGTGTTTGGGCGTGGACTGCGCAGTTGGGGGGCTCTTTGTACGGCGGTCCCTCGCGGCTCGCGACCCCGTCTTGTTGCTGCTGTCCGTGCCGTTCGTCTTCGTCTTCGCGTTTCCCCTTCCTGTGCTCGTCGTGCTCTCTCTCTCTCTCGCTTTCGTGGTGGTTTGTCGTTTTGTTCGTGCTTTTGGTTTCGCTCGCGCTCGTGGTTGACCGGTGGGGTCGGCGGCGGCGGGCGGGTGCCGTGATGCCGCGCCTGATTGGGACCGGTATTGCCCCACTTCCCCCTCTTCCTCCCTTGACCTCTTTCCCCTTCTCTCCATTTCCTTACTCCCCTCCCTTTCCTTCCTCTCCTTCTTTCCCCATCATCTTCTGGTCTGCTCGGCGGTCGTCTCTCCCCTCGTCTCTCCCTGTCGTTCCTGGTGGTTTGGTTGGCGCGAATTTCATGGGTGCAGGGCGCAACGTGCCCTGTTACTCGGCGTGTCAATGCATCTGGACTGGCGCTCTTCATGTTGCTGTCGTTGCCATTGTCGTCATCTTGTTGCGACTCAAAACGCTGTCAGGTCCAACAGGTCTTCGTGGCCAACGAGATTTCATTTCGCACGAACTCCAATATCACACCCACAAACACCTGGACCCACCCTACAACAAGCCGTACTTTTTCAAGTACTCCAACGTGGCCACGCTCATATCGAGATCGGCCACGGTCGCACCCAGCGACGCCGTGCTCGATGCCGACAGTGTCGTCACGGCCGATGCGGCCAGCGCCGCGACTCGCGGTGGCGGTGACGGCGCGCGCGGCGCGTGATGGTGCTCCGGTGCGTGTGCCCATGCACCGCCGCCGCCGCGTGCGGAGCCCGGTCGCGCCGCTCGGGATCGTGGAGCGACCTGGACGGCGATGGTGGCGATCCGGCCGACTGCACCGAGAGCGGCGACATCGACGACGACGCTGTGGAGTCCGAACCGGACCCGGACGAGACGCTTGACCGCGGCCGTCTTGCCGACCCACTCCTCCGCCGTGAGGACGACGCATCGAGCGCGGCCAAATCATCCGCCGTCAAGATGAACCGGTCGTCCGCCGAAACAACGCGCGACGCGATTGCCTGGCACGTGCGCTCGTCCACCAGGTCCTTGCCGTCGTCTTCGGACGCGGGCGCGTCCTCGTCAACCGCAAGGCTCTCATCGTCGAGGTGCGTGACGCTCTCGAGTATCTGGCTGATCGATTCCGACGAGAACGACGTCGTGGACATAGACACGAATGAGTACGACCGCAGCCTGTGGGACCGCCGCGCAGGTGAGGGTGCGCGAGCCCGTGGTGGGTCCGGGAGTAAGTCGGCCGCAGACAGTGGCGCGTCGTCGTGTACCGGCACCTGCACCGGCGGTACTGCCACGGGGACAGCGACGCTGGGTGCGGTGCGGTCAAACGACGTATTGATCGCGATCGACCGCGTCGAGCAAAACGACGTGTCCACGCCGACCGACTGCGTCGTCGCAACCGCTGGGGCCGGTGGGGGTGGCGGAGGGGCATGGAACTCGGCGGTACGCAATTGCTGTTCCTGTAAGTGCTGCACCTGCTGCATGAGCAGCCAGACCATTTGGTGCAAGCTCGCGACCGAGTCGGTCGCGGGCACCGCCGTGGGGGTCGCGGTACGGGTCGAGGTCGTGGCTGGCAGGTCCGCGGCGGCAGTGGTGATGGTCGTGCCGGATACGGTTCGCGCGTGCAGCGGGATCGACGCGGTCGATTTGGGCGCGGGTCCGGCGATGTGCGGGCTGGACGCGGTCGCGGTGGACGCGGTCGCGGTGGTCGCGGTACCACCAGGGTGCGGCGATGCGGACGAGTGCAAGAGGGTGCTCGGGGCGGCGGCGCTCGACGGCTCGTGCGTCACCTCCACCTCCACTTCCGTCTCGGGCGCGGACATGGCGACGGGCGGCGGCGGCGCGTACGGCCTTGTGAGTCCCAACACGTCGAGCGCGCGCAGGGCACTCGTGATGTACTTGCCCGTCGCCAGCCGAAACTCCGCGGCGTGGCACAAGAACGCGTCACGGCCAAGATGCCACTTGTAGAACGCGTAATCGGTTGCTGAATCGGTCGGGAACAAGGCGAGCAGGAACCACGCTTCGGTGGCTTTCGGGATCTCGTTGAGCGTGAACGCGACGCACTCGTCAAAGACAGCGCGGGTTGGGGAGGTGTCTTTGGTGCCGGCGATCCACCTGGGGTGGTGCAGGTGGGAGTGAGTGAGTGGGCAGGAGATGAGTGGGCAGGATGAGTGGGCAGGATGAGCGGGGGCGGGGGGAGGGGGCGCGTACAGGCCAGCGAGACGGAGGTTGGTCTCTTTGCGTCGCAGTAGGTAGGCACGGCGCGCGCGGTTGATGGCGAGGTACCCCGACGCGGGCGTGCGCGGAGTCGCGGTGGATTGGAGTTTCGCGGCAACGCTGTTGGTGACAAGGCCCAGCGGGATGATCGGGGTCAGGTGCAGCTTGTAGCGCGGGGACAGCTGGAGAACTATTGGATAGTAGAACAGTCACGATTAGCGAGGATCAAACCGACCAGAGGAGGGCCAACGACACGAACACGAGAGTTTTTGCAGGTTGCCGTAGTAGGCAAAGAGGTGGAGCGAGCGGTCCGACTGCATGCGACCCCGCTGTTCAGTTGACTGATGGCAAAGAAACGGCGAGTCGAGAGGGTGTGAAAACGGACCTTGAGCTGGTGCAATAGCCTCGACTCCGAGTCTTGAACCAAATACACCTACCAGGACACGAACCACGTCAGGACCACCGAAAGCAAGGCCATCATTTTTCCAAGTATATGAACCGGCACCGGAGTCCCGCGCCCCGTCGTCGGCTCGAGCCCCGCCCCCACGCGCACGCCCTTGTCAAAGCAATCAAACTCAATCAACCGCACGGCCGACGTGGCCATGACCGCCTGCTGGGGCGAGATCATAAACCCGACGATTTCGTGGTTCTTGGCCGAGGTTTCACGGCGCACGTGCGTTTGGAGCGAGCTGAGCGCTGAGACGGCCATGCGCACCGACACGTCCTTGGTGAACGCGACGGGATCGATGGTCATGGCGTCGCCAATGGGCGTCGCGTCCCTGCGCAAAGACAAAATACCGTCGATGAGCATAATTCCGTGCAACGAACACTGTCCACCGCATGCGCGGCGTACCAGAGCATGACATGGCCCGCGGCGGGTTCCTCGAAAACGACGCTGTGATCGGCGTTGATCGGAAGCCGCGTGAACGTTGGTGCGGGCACGGTCGTTGCCGGCAGCACAGGCGGATGCATGGGCGTTGGCCTGGTCGTTGCTGGAGCGGAAGTTGGGTCATGGCCAGTGCTTGGAAATGAAGAGGTCGTGGTTCGCGTTGTTGGTGACGATGGTTTTTGAGCTGCGGCATTACTGGTCCTTGCTGGTCGTCCCGCGGCTCGTGGTGTGGCCAAGCTGGAGCGCATTGTCGAGAATTATTATCGTTTTGCTTGGAGTGGAAAAGAATGCAGCAAGTCGTCGCTGCTGTCGCCCGATGCAAAGTCATCGTCGGTTCGTGGCTGTTGGCGTTGCAGCTTGAACAAGCTTGAGCAGCGACACAAACCACAAGGGACCGTCAAGCAACCACCATCCACGATCACCGACGACCACAACGACCACAACGACCACGACCATGCACCAAGAACCCGATCCAGAACCAGTACCAGCAGATTTGCAACCCTCTCCAGTTTCCGCGCCCGCTGCCGACCCAAAATGGTCCATCCCGCCCTTCCGCACCTGGTCCGCGCCAGTCCAAGTTGGCGCCGTCGCCGTAGGCCTTCCCGCACTCGTCTACCTATACAAGTGCACGATGCTCGTTCTCTTCCAAAACGAGATCCTCTACATGCGGCGCTGGCCGCCCGGCGCGCGGTCGCGGCCGTTGCCCACTCCGCCCAAATCGCTGGCCGTCTGGGACGTGCACCTGCCGCGCCTGGTGTCACGAAAGCTCCCAGCGCTGCACGGCCTCTGGATCCAGTCAAGAACAGCCACGCGCCCAAAACGTGTCATCGTGTACTTGCAGGGCAACGGCGGCAATATCGCGCACCGGTTCGACAAGTTTGATCGGCTGCTGACTGCAGCGGGGCGCGACGAGGCGGCCATCTTGGCCGTCGGGTACCGCGGGTACGGTCTATCACGCGGTCGCCCCGGGGAAGAGGGGATCGTGGACGACGCAGCGCGGTTTTTGGCGCTGGCGCGGCGACCGCAGGAGGACGTGGTTGGAGTGCGATGGTCGCGGGCGACAGAACGCGGCGCGGATTATGAAGAGGAGAGTGACGCGTGCGCGCCGCCACCGGCGATGCTGGACACGGCACGCACGATTATCGCGTATGGCCACTCGCTCGGCGGCACGGTTGCGGTCACCCTGGCCACGCGTCCCGCCGAGCATCCGCCCTGTGATGCGGACCTGGTCGTTGTGGAAAACACGTTCACGTCAGCGCGCGATATGGTCAAGGCGCTTTATCCCTCGCAGTCGCCGTTCCACTACCTTGGTGTGTTTCTGCGCAGCAAGTGGGACAGTCTGGCCGCGGTTCGCGCACACCAAGACTGTCCACCCGCGATTGCGCTTGTGGCCTCGACCGCGGACGAGATTGTGCCGCCGCGCATGATGAAAGCGCTGTATGAGGCCATGGTTGCTCAGTGGGGAGACGACCGTGTGCGATGGTTTGCCGTGGAGGAGGGGTTGCACAATGTCGCGTTTGAACGGCCTGGGTGGACCGCAGCATGGCGCGAAATTGTGCGGTGGGCCGAAATGGAGCGCGCGAGTCGGGCTGCACAGGGTGGAGAAGGTGGAGATGCGTTGTGCGTGCCGGAATCGAAAAGGAAATGAGGTTCGACTGGACGGCGTCTGTCAGATAAGAGCGTGCTCGACGGGTTCTCGCGGCTCACGAGGTGTCGATGCGAAAAGACAAGCCCGTTTACAATTTGGGGGTTTATGCTAAGATTCTGGAACGACAAATGACCACCACCGCACCGCGAGCACGCGCGCGGACACGAGCGGGGAACAAGAGCGAGACGCACGACGCGGTCACGGTTCACGACGACGAGCGAGGCATTGGCGTGGCGCCGCAACGAGCGGACGGCGCCTAGCCGCGGCGACGCGAGCAAGACAACGAGTGAAACGACGGGATTACGCGTAGTTGTCCTTGATGTCTTTCCATTGCTTCTATTGGCCGGCAACACATTTCATCATTCAGCTGCAGGTTCAGAACCGGTGGTAAGCGGGCATCTTGCGCGATGTTACATACGCCCTTGTTGCGCGAGTCCCAGATGTTGTCGGTGAACTTGTCGAAGAAAATCTCGAACGTGAAGGCGGTCGCGAAGATGGCGCCGACAAAGACCGAGTTGCGGCGGAAGAGGCCGTTGTACACGCGGCGGGTCAAACCAGTCTCGGCGGCCATGGTGGAATCGAGCGCGGCAAGTGTCGAAGGGTCGGGACGGGGCGGTGGACGGCAGCGACGGGGTCGACGATGGCAATGCCAGTTTGGTTTGGGTTGATTTTTGTTCTGCGCGAGTTGCGCTGGCTCCAACCGAGAGTGCGTGGGTTCACGTGGAGCTCGAGTGTGCATCGGTTTTCCGCCAGGTTTCGCCTGCTTTCGCCTCTTGTTAATTTTGGATCCACGCGCGAGTGACTCGATGCTCGCTGTCCTTGACGAGCGCGTCCGTGCACGAGCGCGTCCTTGCCGCAAGCCGCCGACCGCGTCTGTCGCACACATCACGCCGAAATCAGGGCCGCCAGCGGACCAGCGATCACGGCGCACCACGCTGCACGCAACGGCATGGCCTCGTCGTCAGCCAGGGGCGCCTCTGCTGCACGATCCAGCGCCGGATCCAGTCGCGCCAGAGCCAGTCGCGCCAGTGCCGCACCTCCACCCGCTGCGCTCTACGACACGCTCGCCGAGCGCCCTGTCTACGTCGTGGTGCCCAGTACCGTCAACCTCGATGCTTTACGCGCGCACCTGGGCAAGCATCTCGGCCATCCATACGCGTTCCGCGAAATCAGCGTCGACCAGGGCGCCTTTGCCTCTGGCAACGTGGAACTCTGCGCGCCCGACTCGACTTGCGCCGTCCTCGGCGACTAGGCCACTACCCGCCGCACCCGCCATGCTGCCACCATCGCAACGTGCGCAACCCGCTGCCCCACCAGCGCTCGCGCAGCCCAAGAAACGCCGGATCCAGCCGGCCCGCCCGTCTCGGCCCCTCCCGCCCCACCGGCCACTTTCCCCACGACCGACCACCCGCGCTCTCTCGCGCTTGTCCCGCCCGAACCCGCCGGTTGCATCGACGACATGATCATATCCATCCGCACCACGTCACTCGCGACCGTCTTCGACGTTTTCGCCGCTGGCGGCCAACTCTCCACCCGCACTCAAGCGTCCCAGCTCCTGCACGACTGGTTCGCGCGCACGTCGGTCCTGTGGCCACTCGCGAAGATCGTCGTCGACGCCGACGGATCGCTGGTCGTTTTTGGCCGCGAGGGGCACGTGGCGCGGTACGCCGTGCGGGTAGCGGTGGATGCTGGCGGGTTGTTGGCGTCGAAAGGGTTACAGGTCGCACTCGTGCACGAGATGGCGAAATTGCGGGGGGTGCCGGCGTAAGCGGCCGCGACGGATGTCGCGAGTGCACCGCTGGTAGCCTGGAGAATGGTGGCGCCGTGGTCCTTGGGTACTCGCGCGACTATGTGCCGGTCGGGGAGGTTGTGGACCTGGAGAACGAGTCGACCATGACAATCATGGACGCGGCGTTTGAGGACGGGGAGGTGAGCGTGTACGGACCACGGAATGGGGTTGAGCAAGGTAAGTGTGCGTGTTCGGTTTGAGTCTCAAAGTGTGTCTTAGAGTCTGACGAGTGGTTGACTGTAGTGTTGCTCGTGATGCTCGGGTACCACGGTCACGGGCACATGATTTACTCGGCGGGACTATGCCGGACGGATCAGGGCCGGATCGTGGTGTGGTTTGCGTCGGGACGCGACTTATTTCTGTGGCGCCCTGGTGCTGGCGACCCCAAGCTCTTGGTGCGCATTCTCCACCATCTACCTCGCTCCTACTTGCGACCTCACCTAGTGTTCCCTTGAACGCACTAGTTTCACGATCCCAACCAAACGTACACGGCCGCGAGTATGAGCCGCAGCGGGACGTGGGCCGTGCTCGCGAACGGCACGACGCTCATCGCGCTTGAAGTGGAAATCAGCCGCGTCACGCAGCAAGTCCGGTGGCCGATGAGCGAAACGGGCGGCACGGCAAAGGTCGTGATTGTGCCCACATAGTCGCGTATCTCTCACTTGAGCAACAATGGCGACCTAACCATGTGCGACCCCCGCGATGTACGTTCTACTGTTCGCCTCTCGCCCGGATCGCACTGTGACTGACGCTGCCGGGACGCTTAGAAACACGGCTGCATTCTGCGGCATATTGACGGCCACCTGGCCGACTTTGCCGTCGCGTCCATGTCGCATGGCATGGCGAGACCGACCATACGCTTGCGGCCATGTCGCACGCAAGTCCCGGGCGGCCAGGCGAAATGACCATGTTCCAGATTAGCGACTGCGTGTTGGCCGCAATCGACGTGGATCCGGCCGGGTTCTGAGCGCTTGGATTGATCAAGATGCACCCTCGTTTATTCGACGTGGTTCGGTGAAGACACGCGCTTCGTCAGCTGCGCCAAACAGTCGGCCGTGCCCAAGATGGCGACCCACGACGGGTAGTCGGTGACTGGTGTCGCGCTCAGCGCCTGGATCCCGAAATACGCCATCGTTTTCCTACCAGTAGTCCGTACCGTGGGTCAACAGTGTTCATGTCGGTCCTCTCCACCCACCCGCCATCTAGAAACGCACCGAATCAGCGGCACGACCTGCGCCGCATTCCACGGCCTCTCCTCATCGCACGGCCCCAACACCCCCGCAAACAAGGCATCAAAGCACTCGTGCACGACGCGCGCCGTCAGCACCTCCCCACCCTTCACCTCGTCCGGCTCGAGCGCGACATGCACGACGCGCGGCGCGACCGCAGCCGCATCACTCCCCGACACAAACCACCTCTGCACCACCAACGGCGCGAGTCCCGCCGCTACCACCAGGACCACGCTCCCCGGATCATGCGGATGCACATGCACCTGTGCGACGTGACGTGTGTGCGCGGGCGGGACACACACGACCACTGTCCCCGCGCGCCGGACGGCGGCCGCTACGTCGCATGTGTGCGTGACGGCCAACCTTGCCGATTCCGTGGGTAGCGACTGTGCGGGTGGTTGCGTGAGCGGTAACCGTGACGTGAGCGCGACCGCTTTCGCGCCTGTGGGCGGGTGGGTCGCGAGGGATTTCGCAATGGCGAATGCGACGGGGCCGGACCCGACGAGGGTCACGGATTCTGTCGGGCCTCCCGGGACGGGCGGGACGCCGGGTGGGGCGAGGGCCGCGCGGCCGGCAGCAAGCAGGCGGACCATGGCGGCGACGCGCGTGGCGAGGTGGGTGGTGGTGGATGTGTAGTGGTGCGAAGTGGCGAGGACGTGCGTGGCGAGGGATGGGGAGAGGCCGAAGGTAGGCGAGGTGATGGTGGTAAGTTGCGCGAGGAGGGTCGAGGCGGACAAATTGGGTGTGGGATCGCTGGGAGCGGCACCGGGGGTCGGTGCGCGGTCGATGAAGGAGCGGGATGAAGCGATGGAGGCGCTTGGTGCGGTTCGTATTGATGCGCCTTGGACAGAAGTACGGCCGGTCGTCGTCGGTGGCGGCGACTTGGTGGGCTGGGTGGTAGGCATGAGCATGCGGCGCAGCTCGCTCGACGGGTCCATTTTGGCGGCGAGAGCGCTCGAAGAGCCGGTCGAAGCACTTGCAGCAAGTGAAGGCGGTGGCGACTGGGTGGGCATGGCGGTGCGTGCGCTGGCGCTGCAGGCCCGCGACGTCGACGACCGCGGCGCTCGCGACGGTGAGAAGCGAGCGTGGGGTGCGAGGCAAACGCGCGAGACGCGTCCTTATTGGCAACGCGCCACGTGGCCACGGCGCAACTCTGGGCGTCTGGCAGTCGACCGCTCTTGCTCTCTGTTCGCGCAATCACGACCTGGACCAGCAGTTGCCGACCACGTGCCCCACCCCAGCCCCTCCTCCACCCGCTCACGACCCGCCGGTCCCCCGCCCGCCATGTACTCCGACTCCGACTCGGACGCGGCCTCCGACTTCACCTCGGCCACTGACGGGTGGACGCCAACCGGCGACTACCTGGCCTTCCCTGACGGGAAAGTCTCTCGGTCGCGCGCCGCCAAGGACCTGATCGACCACACCGTCTCTCGGCTCGGCGGCCCTGCGGCCCCGCTCGCACCGCACCCACCCATCCCGGCCCCAACGTGCGCGGCATGCGAGCGCCCGCTGCTTCTGGTCGCGCAACTCTACGCGCCGCTCGACGACGACGAAGTGCGCGTGCTTTACGTGTGGGGATGTAATCGCCGCGCGTGCATGCCGCGGCCGGGCGCGTGGTTTGCGGCGCGCGGGATTGCACGGCGGCGAGCTGCGCAGGCGGCGGCGTCGGCAGTGCCGAGAAAGGACGACGAAGTCGATCTCGAGCACGAGGAGGTGGTGGTAGTGGTGGAGAAGGTGGAGCAGCCACAGGGGATCGCGTCGGTCGACAAGGATCTGTTCCACGTCGCGGATGATGTTTGGGGTGGGGCAGCTGAATCGAGCGGCGTGAAATCGGATGCTGCTGCTGCCGACCTGTTTGGTGGATTCGATACCACGGCGTCTGCCGATCCGTTTGGTGGAGTCGATGCGCCCAAGGGGAGCGACCCATTTGGTGGATTCGACAACGCACCAAGTAGGCCCGCATCCGATCCGTTGACCGGGTTCGACGTGCCGACCTCAACAGCCGCGTTTGACGCGCCCATTGCCGACCTCAAGTTCCAGCTGACGCCCAAGCAAGTTGCGGTGCCGAAACCGGTCAAGAAAGCCGTTCCTGTCTCAGACCCGGCACCCGTCACGGTCGCCGCTACTACTGCAGCTGCGATCACGCCGGACCTCGCCACGACCACCACGACCACTACCGACGCCGCCATCTCCCTGCTCGACACGCAACTCGCGTCGCTCTCGCTCGGCCGCGCCGACCCGACCGTCTTCCCCGCATACTACCTCCTCATCGAAGAAGAATACATCCAATCGAAACTCGCCAAGGCCGCCGCCTACGCGCACTTCCAGCTGGGTGACGGCACGCTCGGCGACGGCGACCTCGGCGGCGCCGACGAATCCAGCGCGAAACCCACGTCCGAGTCCTACGAGAGCACAACGATCAAGGGGTTCACGCGCACGCTCGAGAAATTCGTGGAACGGATCGAGGACAATCCGGGCCAGGTCGTGCGGTACCGGCACGGCGGGCGCGCACTGCACTATTCGGACTTTACCGTGATTAGTGCGCCACCCGCACCAAAAGCGGGTAGTAAGCCAGGGGTCGCGGTACCCAAGTGCAGTCGGTGCGGTAGCGCGCGCGTGTTCGAGTGCCAGCTCATGTCGACGCTGTTGTCGGTCTTGCCCGTGGAGCAGTATGCGGCCAAGGCCGCGGATGGTAAGGCGCCAGTGGATGAGAAAGCGCATCCGTCGACGTGGTACTCGGGCATGGAGTTTGGGACGGTGCTCGTGTACACGTGTGGTAAGAATTGCGCAGTAGGGGTGGCGGCGACGAGTGCGGCAGCGGCGGGTGGGCCGGTGGTCGAGTATGCGCAGGAAGTGTGTGTCGTGCAGTTGGAGAGCGAGTAGGTGGAGGGGATTGCGATTTTGGTTCCGACGCTGGCACGATTGTGGTGTGATCGTAAAATGAACGGTCGATTAGCTGTGGGCTTTATTGGGCGGTCGACTCTTGCATGACCACGTCCAGATCCTTGCGGAACAGCTTCTGCTCGCTCTGGCGAATCGCCAAGTCGTAGGCCACTACAAACGAGGACGCCGTGAGCTCTTTCGCGTTCAGCGGGAAACTGGCGCAACCCAACAACGAGTTAAACGTACAGCGCTCCACCTTGAGCACGCTCTCGCGTGTCGTGTCGATCTTGCGGTTCATGTCGTTTTCGTTGAACGACGCGTCGAGCGACAAGCACGCTCATAAATGGCACAAGGTTAGTCTTCTCCACCCAGCCCACTTTGCAATCCAACCGTCGCTCGCACCGTGGTAAAAATCTTGCAGGTACGTGCGACTCGCCTCGACCCACTGCGTGTTGCCCTTGGTCGCGGCGTTGGTCGCAAACCGCATCACCTCGCCCGACACGTCCGAAATGCCCATGATGTAGTCTTGCGGCATCAGTTGCAGGCCCTGGGTCCATGATAATGGATCAGCAACGCGTCCGTTCCAAATCGAGCTTATGCCCAGATCCAACGCACCAAGCTCTCGAGTAGCAGCCGCGCGTCGTCGAAAGGGATCATGCGGCGGAACTCCAAAAAGTAGTGGAACGCAACGGCCTCGAGAAACTCTTGGATGCAGTGCTTGACGTTGCTCGAGTACCTGCGGACGCGCGTGAGGGTATCAGTGTCCGGCGAGAGGACTTTGGGCACGAGCAGCGTCAACCGACAACGTACCGGTGAAACTCTTGCCGGCTCTTGAACTGTGCAGCGAGCTTGCTCAGCATCTGCAGGACCTTGGCCTTGGCCGCCGGGAACGTGGCCATTTCCGACTCCGCAAACGCGACTTTTGGGTCATGGCTAGAGGGAAGCAACGGCGCGGAACCATCAGAGCCTCATGATCGGGTGGAGATGGATGAGTGTTCGCGAGAAAACCGAGTGGTACCGCTGGAGCATGACAATCAACTTCTTGCTCTCGCGCGTGATCTCGCGCGACTGCTTGATGACGGCCTCGCGTTGGTTCCACTTTCAAATGACCGAAAGATCAGTTTGGCATCAAGAATGCGCTTAACCCACGACCAGGACGCCAGGAACCGGACCTGCGCGTCGAGGTGCCCACGGGCAAGTTGGAACAGAGCGGCCGTCGACGACACGGTGGTCGCTGCCATCGTGTTCTCGGCAGCGCCTGTCGTGTCCATGACCTTTGCACCTGGAGGTGAAATCGCATTTGGCAAGCGGATCAGGGTCCGGATCAAGTGTCCTTCAGCGGCATGGCCTCAGGGCGCGCCCATATTGGATTTAAGGTTGGCGTCGAACGTTTGCTGGGCCGGTCGTTGTCATGGTCCTGGTGGTGCGGCGCCATGTTGCTTGCGTCGAGTGTCAATGTTGCACTGGTGTCGGTTCGTGTTGTGGTGCTGTGCTCGGCGTTGCAAGGTGGGTGTGGATTCGATGCCGCCAGGCAACTGCAGGACGCGGTCTGATCGAAGATTGCCAAGCAAGAGACACGCGCATTCGACTCAGCAAATTTGAACCGCAACCTCCCGTCTCCAAGCGGCTCCAAGCGACATGATCGAGCAAAAACAGGTCAAAAAGCAAACGAGCATTCATTCGATGAGAGGTCAATGATAGGACACGACATGTCTTCTCAGCGCGGTGCGGCCCGGCCCCACCTTGGTCTAGTTCTTTGCAGCGACGGCCTCGAGCGACTCCTTGAGCGCCGTCACGAACCGGCGCACGTCCGTGAAGTTGTTGTAAATCGGCGCCGGAGCAACACGAATCACGTTCGGCTCGCGCTCGTCCACGACCACACCGCGGTGCTCGAGCTCCTTCATGAGCGACCCGACACCGTTCATCTTGGCAAACAGCAGCGACAGCTGCGCACCACGCTGGTTCGGGTCCGACGGGGTCAAGATGCGCAGCCCCAGTGCCGACGGCAGCGGCGCAATCTCCGAAACGAGCAGATGCTCGAGGTAGGCCGTGAGCCGGAGCGACTTGGCGCGCAATTGCGCGATCGACGTCTTTTGGAAGACTTGCATAGATCCGAGCAGCGAGACGGTGGCAACGACCGACGGATTCGACAGCTGGAACCCCGCGGCGCCCGGCATCGGCGCAAACTGGTCGGGCATCTTGAACCGCGACTGCTTGTCGTGGCCCCACCACCCGGCGAACCGCGGCAAGTCAGCCATTTTCTTGTCGGCGTGCTTGGCGTGCACAAATGCGCCGGCAATGCAGCCTGGCCCAGAGTTCAGGTACTTGTAGGTGCACCACGCTGCAAAGTCCACGTCCCAGTCGTGCAGGTGCAGCGGCACGTTACCGACAGCGTGCGCCAAGTCCCACCCGACCACACACCCGGCCTCGCGCGCGGCGCGCGTGATGGTCGGCATGTCGAACAGCTGGCCCGTGTAGTACTGGACACCCGAGAAGAGAACGACGGCAATCTCGTTCCCGTGCTGCTTGATCGTGGCCAAAATATCCTCGGTGCGCAGTGTAGCCTCG
>GG745331.1:1291106-1347071 GCA_000151295.1 Allomyces macrogynus ATCC 38327
TTCCGGCCCAGGGACGGCCGTACGGGTGGTCGAAATGGCCCATGACGCCGCGGTTGGCCCAGACGTCGAGCTCTTGCATGAGCAGGTCGCGCGTGCCGCGCGGCTGCAGGCCCAGACTGTTGCCGCACAGGTAGACGACCTTGTCGGCATGAGCGCTGGCCGCGGCCGTGCCCGCCGCGGGGGCCGGGTAAGCGGGGAGCAGGAAGTCGTTGCGCAGGGCGCGCAGCGGGTCGGCCGCATCGAGGTGCGCGGCAAACTGCGGCGACGCAAGGTCGAGCCGCGCGGCGGTCGCTTCGGCGCGCAGCTGGTCGAGCGGGTGCGCGGCGGTCGTGGTGGTCGTGGCCATGACGGGTGGGGTCGTGGTGGCCGGTGGTTGGGAGAGAAGATGCCGCAGACAGCAGCGACAACGACGCGATTGGGCGAGATCGCCAGCGATGGATCCATTTTCTTCGCATCTGGAAGAACCCTCGGCGTGGCGCAGCACGACCCCAACCGGAACAGCTCATTGCCCTGCCACGCCTGTCAGCTAAATGGAAGCAGCCTGGGTCTTCGCAAGCCAGGCGAAACTGATGAGACACCACAGTTTGCGGTGAGTGTTTGGCTGGCCGCAGCGTCACACTTCTCGTGACCGAGCTGCTCTGCAACCGCACACAACAACCGACAAAACGACCGACCAGACGCCACCACCGTCTAGTTGGCGGCGGCAAACGACAGCGCGCGCCCATTTACATCTTCATCCCTGCCTTGGACCCACCCCCGCTGCCCAGGACAAGACCGTGCGCACCGACCCCCTCTCGTTCTCTTGTTGCATCTCCCCTCGCGCTCTCGTCGACTTTGATCTTTGAACCGGACCAGACCACTGATCTGATCAGCACCACGACTTCGATCAACTCCTTCAACCATCCAGCAGCAACCATGTCGTCGCCCAGCAGCCCGTCAGACTCGGACGCTGCAGCCGCGCCCGCCGTGCTCAACGAGATCCCCTACGTCAAGGGTGTGCACTCGGCGATCGAGGAGAAGAAGCGCCAAGAAGAGTTTGACGCGCTGATCCGCGAGTACGCGTTCCGTGGCGGTGTTATTGGCCTTGCCGTCGGTGTGGTACGTGTGACCACGCAACGCGACAACCGTACAGCCACGGAGTAACCTGACGCCGACCCGCACACGGCGATCATGACAATGTAGGCCGGCGTTATGATCGGCTCGCGCATCTCGACCAACTTCAACGCGCTCACGACGCCGTTCAAGGTCTTCCTGATCTCGTCCGCGGCCACGGCCGGTTTGGTCATTGAGGGCGAGCGCGCCACGTTCCACTCGCCGGCGTCGCGGTACCACTACCACCAGGTGCTGCAGGAGCAAGTGCATGCGGCCGAGCACCACGAGCAGGTGCAGGAGTCGGCGCTCGACCAGGCGCGCGACTGGGCGCTCGACCACCGGTACCAGCTGACGCTCGGTATTTGGGTCGCCGCGATGGGGTACGTCTCTGCATCGTTCTCCACCAGATTGCTTGTGAACTCGATGTCTCACCGCGACCCTCCACGTCGTCTCCAGGGGCTCGTTCTTCTCGCTCTACCGCAACAAGAACCTCGGCATGGGCCAGAAAATTGTGCAGGCGCGTGTCTACGCGCAGGGTGCCGTGCTCGCCGCGCTCATGGCCACGGCCGGTCTGCAGGCGCTCGGCAGCAAGAAGCCGCGCGGGCACCACGCGCCGCAGGCCTACCTCTACCCGTGGGAGGTCGAGGAGCAGGACAAGCTCAAGGTCGCGGCCGCGGCGTCGGGCAACGCGCCCAAGTCGGCGTAAGCGGACCGTGGAGAGAGAAAGAGAGTGACGAGCTCTTAGTTCATACTTTGTTGATGCGTCGCGGCGCCGAGCCAAACAACAAACTTGTGTGCGCGTGTAGTTCGTGCGAGCCGCCCAATGTCCCTTGACCGGGCGGGAGAAAAGAGAACGATGGGACCTGATCGCGCCAGTGATGGGTTTTGGAAATGGACAACAGTGGTAATTGGAATCAAGTGCTTTGTAGAAACTGGTGAGTGCAGGAGAGACTGGAGACCTGGCTAGCGAGGGCTGGTCTTCCAAGTCACTCAGTTTCACCTCCATGGCTTCGCCCGCCTTTTCGTGGGGTTTGTTTCACCAGCTCAGCCTTTTCGTCGCCCAGGAACATGGCGGCAACACCTGCATGGGTCGGGTCCCTCATTCTCTCTCCGTCTTGACCGCCCACCAGTTTGCTCGAAGGGTAAAATCAGAATGTCGATGCCTGCCGCCGATGCGTACAAGCCGTCGCACCCGGACCGGTTCAAGGTCGTTTTTGGCAAGGAGGACTTCAGGTACGTGCGTGGCAAGGAAACGCTCTCAGAAAACCAGTGACGCTAACTGCAGCGGAGCCACAAATCTACAGCTCGAAGCTCGTCGCGACGCGCGCCTTTGCCAAGGGCGAGGTAATTGCCAAGGTTGACACGGCTGGCGCGGTGGCAGAGTCGGAGAAGCGGTACTCGACGATTCAAGTTGGCAAGGACAAGCATGCCCAGGTCACGTCCGACCTAGTACGGTTTCATTGATCCGAGCTGCTGAGCTGGTGCTGTCGGTCGCGATCAAGTTCCTGATCAGATCTTCAATTCTGATAGGTGTACATGAATCATTCGTGCAACCCGTCGGCCGACTTTGACGCTCCGAACATGGCCTTGATCGCCACGCAGGGTAAGGGTTATTGGTGAGCGCATATCATTCATGGTTGTCTCGACATGGACTCGGGTGGCGGGCAGTCAGTAATCGAGGATGCGCATTTATCCAATCATTCCGTAATCCATAGACATCGCTGTGGGCGACGATCTGTCCTTTTTCTACCCGTCGTCCGAGTGGGACATGGACCAGCCGTTTGATTGCTGGTGTGGTGCGTCGCAGTGCATCATGCGTGTGGAGGGCGCCAAGCACGTTCCTGCTGACGTGCTGAACCGGTACTCGCTCACGCCGCACATCCAAGAGCTCAAGGCTGAGCAGGAAGCGGAGCACCACAAGTAGATTGTGACGCCGCAGGGCATGGCCAGTCCTGAAAGGGGTGCCATTACCGGAACTGACCATCCTCTGTCCATCCAATACAACCAGAGACAGTCGTTTTGATGTTCTCCTGCCTCTGTTGGCTCGGTTCTTGTGGGAGAGAATGGAGCACGAATTGCCCTTCTCCGCCTGGGAGTTATTGTTCATTCCCGGATCACTGTTCTGAGTCGTGGCTGCCTCAGACCAGGTCGCGCACAGGCAAGCGCGCGTCGACTCGCTCTGCGCCCTTGCTTCTTCCCGCATCACACGTGGGCAACACCACCGATCGACGTGTTGCCAGTGTCGCCTGGCCAAAACGCGCAAAATCGCAATTTTACACGCGACTCCCGCACTGACCAACGGTCGCCTTCGCCTCTCGCCTCGATTGAGAGCAACGGGCACAGTATGGTGAGCGGGCGTAGCACGAGCAAGAGCACTGAATGTGCGATCAAATGGCCATCATTACTTGCGCGGTCTGTGCTCGACACGGGTCCAACGTTCGACCGGGTTTGCCCGTGCCTGCGCGTGTGTTTTTGATCGGGAGGCCTCTCGAACACGCGAGCTTCCTGTGGTTCGTGTCATTCGTGCTTGTTGCCACACCAAGCACGCGGCACGCGCGGCACCCAAGCAAAACCAGTCGAACCCCCTTGTCTCGCCCTGTCTCCCAAATTCGTCAAAATGTCGCGCGCACCATGGATCACGACGCGCGCGCGCTGCCACTTCCCGCAAACTTCATCCATCAATTCCAATCACCAGCTGCCAGTCGCCCCAGCGTTGCGCGGCGAGGCGTCCGCCGAGAACGTTTTTGACGGAGCAACCCGACACCGCCGCTGAACCCCGGAAACCGCGGATGCACGCCATGGTTCGGTGGGCTGGCCCGTCGGCACGATAAATATTGTATTTCGGTTGCTGCCCGTGCTCGGTCGTGCACTCTCCCTCCTTGCCAACCCCGACCCTCGTGCAACAGGTACTGCAAGCTTGGACCATGTTTCACAACCAGCACCACCTCTGCCGTATGCTCCGTGCTCGCGTGGCAGACCAGGACGCACGCGCACGACGGTCGCGAGGCGGCGTCTCCGACGCGCCGCGATCGCACGTTGGAGCTGGAGGAGAGAGAAGACGCGTCGCTCGCCATTCGATCCGTCGGTTCCGTTCCGTCTCGGTCCCCGTCCAAGTCGCGCTCATGCGTCATGGCGTGCCTGGACCGGGCTTGGATCGTTTGCGCGCCTCCTCACCAGCCCTCTTCGCCGAGGAGCGAGTCTGTCGCGTGCGGGTCTGACAAAGCGGATGAACCACCCGCACCGAGCGCCATTCTGACCCGTTCTCCTCTCTGGATTGCGCACCTCCCATCCACCAGGTGGCCATTTCTTTGCAACCATGTCGACGACCACGACCGCTTCCGCTGCTACCGCTGAACTCGCGCCGACCGTGGCAGCCGCGCGCAATGCCGCCGCGTACAAACCCACGCACCCGGCGTTGTTCAAGGTCGTGTTTGGCAAGCAGGACTTCAGGTGCGTGCGAGTGATCGGCGGCGGCGCTCGCAGGCGCGCCCGCACGGTGTTTTTATTGTTGCGAGGATTGTGCATGACACTGCGATGCTGCTGACAACGTGCGCGGGGGTTTGGGCGCATTGGTTGCATAGCTCGAAGCTCGTGACGACGCGCTCGTTTGCCAAGGGCGAGGTCGTGGCCAAGATCGAGGGCACGACGTTTGCCAAGAAGCGGTACACGACGGTGCAGGTCGGCAAGGACTCGCACATTGAGCTCAACTCGGACCTGGTGCGTCGTTTCCGATGCGGCGAATGAATGCGAATGGCGAGTATAGACTGATCGGTGGTTCGTTTAATCCAGGTCTACATGAACCACTCGTGCAACCCGTCGGCAAGCATGGATACGGACCAGATGGCCGTTGTTGCGACGCGTGGTACGATACGCTTTGTCGACCGCGAATATGGACCGTTGCCATCCACGATCCTGACGCTTTTGATTTGACCCGACGTGTAGACCTCGCTGCGGGCGACGAGCTCACCTTCTTCTACCCGTCGTCCGAGTGGGACATGGACCAGCCCTTCGACTGCTGGTGCGGCGCGCCGCTGTGCATCAAGCGCGTGCAGGGCGCCAAGCACATCCCCGCCGACGTGCTGAGCCGGTACTGGGTCGCGTCGCACATCAAGGCGCTCAAAGACGAGCAGGTCAAGGCCGAGCAGGCGGTGCGCAAGTAGATTGCTCTCGTTGGGGGGCCTCCGTCAGGAACGGCGGCTAATTCGACTCGTGATATCATATGCGTTTTTTTCCTCGCTGGCGGCAGGCGAAGCGTCGAGACACCTCGCGCACGACGTGGCCGCACCGCTGTTGCGAGTGGGTATTTCTTTTGCACATTTTTCGTTGAAACACTTGTATTGTGCGCGTTCTTTTCGTTCGCGATCGACAGCACTGCGGCACCGGCGAGGTGGTGGTGCTCGCCCACAGGAGGTGACGTGACAAACAGATCGGCGCGGGACATTGGCGTGACTTCCACACTGTCCCGCGGCATGGCAACCAAGTTGATCAAAATCGAATCTCGCTGGCCATTGAACTTGCCGACTTCACAAAGCACGCACCAAGATGATCCCAGCACTCCGACTTGGCGCACGGCAATTCTCGACGTCGGTTGTCAAGTCCGCGCAGGTGGCCCGCCCGGTTCCGCCACCGAAAGGTCGGTCACCAGTCATTCACCAACCTCCCAGCCATCCGCCAATTCATCAACACTCGGCCGGGCCGACTCGTTCTGGCACCTCCCCCCCCCCCCCCCGTCCCCCCCCGTCGTATCCGGAACGGCGTGAGCTGTGAAGCGGGGCCAAGGGGACTTGGGCACGGCGGTGTGCTGGACCTAGAGTTCCGATTAATTCGAAAATTGACAGGGGGTCGCTGCAACACTGTATCGGACGATTAGGCGATGTCAAGGACGTCAAGTCGTTCCTGTACTACATTGGCCGCAACATGGAGCCCCTCGCGAGCAAGATTCCGGTATGCCTGCGCCATCAGCCGCGCACGAACGTCCACCGATTTCGGTCCGATTGACGCCGATGTGTGCGAACGTAGAGCTGGGACGCCATGTTCACCATGGACACGCACGCGCTCAAGTCGCTGGGGCTCAACCCGCGCCAGCGCAAGTACCTGCTGCTGTGGGCGGAGCGGTACCGGCAGGGCCGCGAGCTGAGCGTGATCAAGAACAGCGGCAAGCGCAAGTGAGCAGTAGCGGTCATGGCGTGTGTTGATGTTTAATTCTCGTGCGGCAAGTATATTGACATGTTTAGGCCCCGTTTCGCCTGCTAATGTGTTCCAGACGATGGCCAACACCATCGGGTCCCGGGCCGCGCTGCAGTCGTTGTTGACTTTTCGTTCGCGAACCGCGGGCTGGGTGCGAGAATGGTGAGCGATCTCTCCGCGAGACGCTGCGAGTCCGTCGCGGTCAGGTAAAGAGGTGGGTCAACAATGGCGAACCTGTCGTGAACATTGCATGGCGGATCAGTTCGTCTATCGGCGCGCGCCGCGCGCGACACATCTTCGTCGCGCAGCGTCCGTTTCCCTTCGACCATCGCGTGCCGTATTCGTATCTCCTCACCGGAACCGTTTTGAGCGCGCTCTCATCGCAAACGACCTTCGACCCACACAGGGAGGATCAGGTCGTGATCGCGGTGCCAAAACCGTTCCTCGCGCTCCTTCACAACACCGTCGCACCGCGCGAGCAGGGACAGCTCTGACCGACCACCACCGACCACCACCGACCACCACCGACCACCGCACCAACCAGCGAGATCAGGACGCGGTGCGCCGCTGGGGGGTCGGGTCCGGTCGTCCGCTCCTGCCGGCGCGTGCCGGTGCGGCGGCGAGGTCATGGGGAGGTCCGGCCCGACGAAACGAAACAGCGGAGCAGGTCGTTGCGGCTCTGGCCGCCGGCGCGTCTCCGTGGACGCGCCGAGCGGCGGGCCGCGGCCGGGGAGGCGCTGACCAAGGTCAAAAGGCGGCGCGCTAAATAACGACCACGCTTTGCATCATCCTTGCTCCGACGATGACCTTTCCTGACCCTTTCGCAGCACAAAACGAAATGAAAGCAGCAAGGTCAAAAAGCTCAACCTTTTGCGTGCTGCAAAGGCAATTAAGCTGCGGCCTGCAGCTCAAGAGAAACAGGAATGCGCACGTGCGATGCCTGCATCTCCCTGCAGGAGAGGCCCCGGGAGAGGACGCCACTTGAGCGTCGTGACTTGAACGTCAGCCAAGGCCCGGTTCCTTCCGAAACGGGGGCACGGCCGGGCAGTTTCGGGCTTCCAGCGCGCCAAACCTGTCGCCCACAGTGTCCCCCACGGTCGCGCGCTGCCGCTCGACACGTCGCGAACCTGGCCCAACTGGCCAAAACTGGCCACGACGGGCCGGCTGTGGCCGCTCGCGCGTCGAGCCGCTGCAACACCGTCTCAAACCTCTCCAACCCACCGCTCGCGCGCAACCGTATAAAGGCGCTCGACCCCCGCGCATCCCGTTCGCGCTCTTCAGGACGTGCCGTTCCCCCTTCTTCCAACAGCACCCCCCGCCGTTTTTCGCCCGCCACCATGACCTCGATCGCCGAGACGGTTCAGACCGTGCAGGAGCAGCTCCACCAGGAGGCTGGCATCGACTTCACCAAGGAGATCAAGCACAACCTGTCGGTCGCGCAGCTCTACGAGGATGCGCTCAAGAACGAGCCCGGCACCTTCCTCTCGTCGGCCGGCGCGCTGATCACGTCGTCGGGCGCCAAGAAGGGTCGCTCGCCGCGCGACAAGCGTATCGTCGAGGAGGAGACGTCGGCCCGCAACGTCTGGTGGGGCCCCGTCAACACCAAGATGTCGGAGTCGGTCTTCATGGTCAACCGTGAGCGCGCCGTCGACTACCTCAACACCCGCGAGCGCCTGTACGTGCTCGCGCCGTGCTTCGCGTGATCCACGCGTTCCAGAACTGACCCTTGTGATTCATTTTTTTGCGGACCCACCAGTTACGTCCTTGACGCTGTCCGTATTCACTTTTCCTGTCGTCGTCGTGCTGTTTTGCCCGTTTTCGCTGCGTTGCTGACTCTGCCGTCGATCCGCAACAGTTCGCCGGCTGGGACACCAAGAACCGCATCAAGGTCCGCGTCGTGTGCGCGCGTGCTTACCACGGTTCGTATTGCCCGCTCTTGATTCTTCATTTTGGTTTGCGCGTGTGGCACGACACGACGCGACGTGCTTGGTTGTGTTGTGTGTGGCCCGTGCGGGTCCAACGCGCTTCGCTTCCTGCCGTCGTCCATTCGTTCATGCAGCGCACTTTCATTTGCTGCCACGGCACGAACAATTGATGAAGAGGCTAAACTCACGCGCATTCTCGAATCCAACGTCAATTAGCCCTGTTTATGCGCAACATGCTGATCCGCCCGACCGAGGAGGAGCTGGCCAACTTCGGCTCGCCCGACTTCACCATCTTCAACGCTGGTCAGTTCCCGGCCAACCGCTACACGACGGGCATGACGTCGACGACCTCGGTCTCGATCAACTTCAAGCGCCGCGAAATGGTCATTCTCGGCACGCAGTACGCTGGCGAGATGAAGAAGGGTGTCTTCACGATCATGCACTACTTGATGCCCAAGGCTGGCGTGCTCTCGCTGCACTCGTCGGCCAACGAGGGCCCCGACGGCGACGTCTCGCTCTTCTTTGGTCTCTCGGGCACGGGCAAGACGACGCTCTCGGCCGACCCGCACCGCTACCTGATCGGCGATGACGAGCACTGCTGGTCGGACGACGGTATCTTCAACATCGAGGGGGGTTGCTACGCCAAGTGCATTGACCTGTCGGCCGAGAAGGAGCCCGAGATCTTCAACGCGATCCGCTTCGGCTCGGTCCTCGAGAACGTTGTCTTCCACCCGCAGACGCGTCTCGTCGACTACACCGACAAGTCGATCACCGAGAACACGCGCTGCGCTTACCCGATCGAGTACATCCCGAACGCCAAGCTGCCGTGCGTCGGTGGCCACCCCAAGAACATCATCCTGCTCACTTGCGATGCATTTGGCGTGCTTCCTCCGGTTGCGAAGCTCGACCAAAATCAGGCGATGTACCATTTCATCTCGGGTTACACTGCCAAGATTGCCGGTACCGAGGAGGGCGTCACGGAGCCCGAGGCCACCTTCTCGGCGTGCTTCGGCCAGCCCTTCCTGGTGTGGCACCCGACTAAGTACGCGAACATGCTCGCCGAAAAGATGTCGCAGCACAAGGCTGACGCGTGGTTGATCAACACGGGCTGGAACGGCGGCAAGTACGGCGTCGGCAAGCGTATTGCGCTGAAGTACTCGCGTGCGATCATCGACGCGATCCACTCGGGCGAGCTCGCCAAGCAGGAGTACGAGGAGTACCCGGTCTTTGGCCTGCAGATCCCCAAGAAGTGCCCGAACGTGCCCGACAACGTCCTGCACCCCAAGAAGGCTTGGACCGGTTCGGCCGCCGAGTTCGACTCGATGGTGCAGAAGCTCGCCAAGCTCTTTGTCGACAACTTCAAGCTCTACCAGGACCAGGCCTCGGCCGCGGTCATCAACGCCGGCCCCAAGGTCTAAGTCGGTGGTGCTGCAAGGTGTCGCTGCTCGTGGCCCGATGGGCCAATGTGTCGTCGTGTCGATGCCGGGCCCGCACGCGAGAGTCGACTGGCTGGTTACGTCGGTCGGGTCTCGCGCTGTAGGCCGGCATGCAGCGGGTGTTTGGTTTCGGTTTGGCTACCGCAAGTAGATTTTTGAAATGGCCATCGCGTTTTCTTGTGTCTTTTTTTGTCTGGCTCTGCCGTCCTTGTGGTCATGGCACTACCCCATCCTCTCGTCCTCTTTGGTTCGGTTTGCTTCCTCGGTTTGCGCTTTCCGTGTAAATAAATAACATTAGCCACATCTTGATTTGATCCTGGTGGTGGTTGCGGAAGCGCTCGGCCACGCTTGATCGTGCTCCGTCGTGCTCAGCAGCTCACACTCGAGCGAGAAAAGAGCCGTTCGGTCAAGGCTCAGCAAACTTGCATCCAGGCAGCTCTTGCCGAAATCGGTCCACTGCAGCCCGGTGTGTTGCGTTCGCGCTGCTTTTGTTGCTGAGATGCAATCTCCAAGCGCCTGTCGCGTGCGTGGGCGCGTCCCCGAGGGGATAACTTTTGCTCGCTGCGCGCAGCGGACCGCGTGCTCGAGATGGGACGGACTATGAGTTGATTTCATGGTGATGCTCGAACAATGAGGGTTAGGCTGGCTGATGTGGCGAGCCAAGAGGCGTGTGAGCTCTGAAATGGCAGGCCCCAACCAGCTCTCACGCCGGTTGTTGTTGCTCCACCCCTTCGTCCCGCTCTTCGAGCACCCGCGCCGTCTTCTCTTCTCCCCTCCTTCGCGTCCTTCGCCGGCAGAAGACCCACACGCGTCGTCCCGGCTTACCATCTGCCTGCAACCGGACGCGCCGCGCGTACTGTTAAGCCTGCCAGCTGCACCAGTCAACCTGCCAACATCATGAGCACCGATTTCTTCCTGGTCTGTTCACGCACGCAGCACACCTGGCTGGCACCGAGAACCGCACGACTGAATGAGCGGGTCGTTCACGTTTGTCCACTATGTCCTAGAAACCCGGCGCGTCGTCGTGCACCGTCGAGCTGCATGAACCCCGCGAGCTCGCTGATGGCGTCGAACAGTCCAACCGGTTCCGGCACAAGGTCGCCGAGCACGCGCTGCTGCACACGCCCGAGCCCGATGTCCTGGTGCGTGGCCCGTACCGTTCTCGTTGCCGATCGCACACGATTGCGGGTGGCCGTGAGCTCAAACGGCCTCGACTCGCGCGCCCATAGACGGTGCACGACGTCGTGATGCGATCTGCGCGCGTCTTTGGCGACTCGCCCGCCATGGGCTACCGCAAAGTGATTCGCGTCATCGAGGAATCCAAGGAGATTACCAGGATTGTCAACGGGCATGAAACCAAGGAAACCAAGTTGTGGAAGTACTTTGAGCTCGGTCCCTACCAGTGGATCTCGTACAAGGAGCTGCTCGCCGACATCAAGCTCGTCGCCGGCGGGCTCGCCAATTTGGGGTACACGGCCGGCGACAAGGCGTGTCTTTACTTGCCAACGAGGTGCGTGCGTCCGTCTCGCTGAAATATTCGAGGTGTTGACGTGTGGGACGCGCGAACTGACGGTTTAGCGGTCGCTTGCAGTCCCGAGTGGCAAATGTTCGCGCACGGGTGCTTTGCCCAATCGATGGCCATTACCACCGCCTATGACGTACGTCGACTTGCCCATTTCGCCGCTCCGGATCGCCGTTGCAACAAGTTATAACCTGATTTGTTGGCCGTGTTAGACGCTCGGTCCCGAGGGTCTGCTCTGGGCGCTCAACGAGCCCGAAATCCCGCTCGTCTTCACGCACGTGGATCTCTTCCCGACCTTGACCAAGGTCATTGGCCAAAACTCGACCGTGCGCCATGTCGTCTACAAGGGTGAGGCGAAGCCGCAGGCGCTCGCCGACCTGGCCGCGGCGGCGGGCGAGGGCCGGCTGACGATTCTCTCGTACGACGATCTCAAGGCGCGCGGTAAGCTGCACCCGTGCGAAATGCGCCCGCCGAGCAAGGATGATCTCTGTTGCATCATGTATGATTGCGCCGTTCGAGACAGCATTGGCGCACCGTGGACTCAAGCTGTGTTGCAAAACGCGTAGGTACACGTCCGGGTCGACGGGAAACCCCAAGGGTGTCGTCCTGACGCACGCCAACATTATTGCGGCGATGGCGGGTGTGGATGGGGTCATTCCCGGGCTGCTCAACTTTGGGGTGCGTGTTGTTTTTCGCAGTGCGCCCATTCGCATACGTCAAAATTCACGCATTCTGGTTTCACACCTTTTAGGACCGGTACCTTGCCATGCTCCCGCTGTCGCATGTGCTCGAATTCGTCGTTGAGAGTTATTGCTTGCTCAAGGGCATCATTCTCGGGTACGGTTCGCCGCGCACGCTCACGGACGCGTCGGTGCGCAACTGCCTCGGCGATATCCGCGAACTCAAGCCCACGGTCATGGCGGGCGTACCGGCCGTCTGGGACACGATCAAGAAGGGCATTCTCGCCAAGGTCGCGACCATGAGCCCGTTTGTGCAAAACCTGTTTTGGGCCATGTACAAGGTCAAGGCGATTGCCAACTCGACGAGTTTGCCGCTGGGTCTCGCGTGGCTCGCCGACACGATTGTTTTCAACAAGATCAAGGATCAGACGGGCGGGTGCCTGAAAATTGCGCTGTCGGGCGGCGCACCGATTTCCGAGGACACGCAGCAGTTTTTGTCGACGATTCTGTGCCCGATTGTGCAGGGCTACGGCATGTACGTGGAGCGGTTCGCGGATACGGGACGCTGCGGATTCGTATTGCTCACCAAAGCTTCTGACCCATCTAGGACCGAGGGCTCGGCCATGGCGTGCCTCTACACCAACTACAACAGGGGCTTTGCGACCAAGCAGGTCGGGGCGCCCGTCGGGTGCCTGGAGCTCAAGTTTGTTGATGTGCCCGAAATGGACTACAAGTCGCGCGTCGCTGGCCAGCCGCCGCAGGGCGAGTACGTCCACCGCCACATTTGGTCATTCGCAGACTCGTTTGGCCGTCACTCATCCCCACCTAACGTTACTCCAGGATTTGGGTCCGTGGTCCGTCGGTGACCAAGGGGTACTTCAAGCGCGTCGAGGAAACGCGCGAGGCGTTCACCGACGACGGGTGGCTCAAGACGGGCGACGTTGGCCGGCTCAACGCGGACGGGTACGACTATTCTTTGACATCGCAGCAGTCGAAGATGAACCGCGCTGACAGCGACGGATATTGTTCCCGAAACGAATAGCACCGTGTCGATTGTGGATCGCCGCAAGAACCTCGTCAAACTCGCCAATGGCGAGTACGTTGCCCTCGAGAAGCTCGAGTCGATCTACGCCGGGTGCAAGTTTGTCGGCAAGATCTGCTTGTTGTACGTGCTGCTCGCTCCCCTGACGTGCATGTTGTCGGCCAGAACGCGCACGAGCTGACCTTTTCTCCCCCTCGCTTCCAGCGCCGACTCGTACCGTTACTATCCGGTCGCTATCGTCCAGCCGCTGCCGGCGGCCATCGAGACGGAGGCACGCAAGCGCGGCATCCAGTTTGATTCGTGGGAGCAGCTGTGCCACAACGAGGAGATCCGCGACGCGATCTTGGCCGAGCTCAAGAACGTGGCCAAGGCCAACAGGCTTGCACATGCCGAGGTCGTGCAGGCCGTCGTGCTTGCCGACGAGGAGTGGACGCCCGAGTCGGGCATGCTCACGGCGGCCATGAAGCTCAAGCGGCGCGACATTCTGGCCCACTTCAAGGCAGAGATTGAGAAGGTCTACCAGTAGGGCAGCGTGCTTAGCTGGAGCAGTGTTTGTTGGAGCGGTCCGTGATTCAGTTTCGTCCAACTTGAATTCAGTTTTTGTTCGACCCGCTGGCTGCTCGTGATTGGCTGGTTCGATTCATTTTTCCCGTTGGGTTTGTTTGCGTCTGTCGAAGCTGTGTAACAAAACATTTGAGTGCCTTTCCTGTCAGAGCGTTTTGACAGCTCTCAGCTACGCGTTGGTCCCAGGCACATTCTTCCTTCGACACGCGCCGACACAGCTACCAAGACTCACAACTGCAAGTTAAATGGGCCGCCATCGCTCATCGCCGTGACGGACAGCCAGTGCACAGTCGACGTTCCGGTTCCGGTGCAGAGACTGGTGCGGGTCGGATGACAAACCAGCGTGAAGACAGCGTGAGAACTGCAGGGACCACTCGCGTTTTATCGGGTCGACGATGCCACGGCCTTGGCCAAGAACGATGGGTCCGACTCGACTCGACTCGTGCGCTTGGCAACAGCTCAAGCGCGCAGGTATCCTCCCAGCTCCTCCTCCGTCTTTCGCACGGCCATGGACTTTTCGAACCTGCCCGACATTGTGTTGACAGCGTTACTATCCTTCCTTGAATGCTCGACCGCACGACTCCAGCAAACATGCCAGAGGTTCGCCAAGTTTCCAGCCGCTGCTCAAGAAAAGGACCGGTTCCAGCATGCTATCGAGCTGGCCAACTGGCCGCTCCGACCATTTTCGACAAGAAAGACCGATTGCCACAACACTGGTCACACTCTCATGAACGGCTGTTCCGCGCTGGACTCTTTTGATGCTGCCGACGTCTGACGTTTGCTCCCCACAGTTCTTACAGGATTACAAAACACTATGCCTGTTCGCCAACCATCGTTCCGTCTAATTCTGAATCGTGTCAAGTCTGCCCAGCCTGGGCCTGCCCGTGATGCTACTGTCAGTGTGCTCATTGAAATTTTTTGGTGGCACAAGCAAGCATTGGGTGGATGCGCTCATTGGGCAATACAGCTACGTTACTACGCGAAACGCATGCTGGCACTCTTGCAGTCCTGCTGCATCAGCTCGTGCCGGCCCAGTTAATCGGATTCCGCTCCTCAACCAACTCGTCTTGGATCCCGTCTTCCAAAACGTTGACATTCTCTCTCCGCTCTTGCATTCTGACGCGTGAGGTTTGGATGCACTGTTCGCATCATTGCAAGAATGGTTGCCAAGTTAGTTTGCTGTAATTGTACAGCTCGCGCTTGTCGACTCCCTTGCTGCTTGGCTGTCTGTGACCAATGTCCGTGTTGCCCGGCTCATCTCGTCTGCGGTTGCAGATATAGAATGGCTTGGCACAGTATTGCCAGAGTTACCACCAGTAGTCATTCCCCTGCCAACCATGCGCGTGTGGTCGTTACTCGCTGATTTTACAGAAAGAAGCAATCTCGAGGTTCTGCTCCTGCTCCCCTTTTGCTGCCTCAAGGCTGCGATGTGTGGTGATGCTGAATCGCTTGCTGTTTTTAGTCTGCTGTGGAGTGACATGCAACAGATGGGCAAGTTCAACTACCACCAGACTTTCCAACCTGGCCCGTGCCATGATTTTGCCTGCGCCATCAGTACCACTTTCTTCCTTTTGTTCTGGCTCGGAATGGACATGGATAGATTGCATGTGCGCTCCTGGGCATGAAAGCCAGCGACAGCCACAAATTTACCAGGTCAAAATGGGGACACTTTCTTTGAAATATTGCAAAGAGTAGACGATGGACCCAGATGGCTCGTGTAGTCACATTTTTGCACATGGTCCTGTCGGATTTTGGCGCGTCTTCACAGGTGAACCGAGTAGTCAAGACCACAGCATTTATGTAGTGCATCTTGCATGATGTTCTCAACCAATGCCGTGAGCAACAGTCTCCACCAGCAGCTCGAAAACGAGCGAAATGGGGTCAGCGTGCTTATTCACGGGTGACGACACAGCTTGCCATGCAAGCCCTGTTTTCACTTGGCATATCGCGATTGCATGCAGACAAATCAATCGCGACGTGGATTTGCTGTTCATCGCCCTGAGATTGAGAACCGTTTGGACTGCTTTGGACCGTTTGGACCGTTTTGGGCCGCTTTGGACTGCTGGAACGGTGTATATTGACCAAAAATGACTGTCATCTTCAACATCGTGCTGGTGCGCGCGCTGCCAAGTCGAGGCTCTCGTCGACTGGACCCGACAGATCGACAGGCTCACATCTTGGTGCCCTTGAGCTGCGCAGGCGATAATTTGGGATAATTTGTGGGGCAGGAGCGACAATCGTCAACGCGTAATGACGTGGAAGGCTGTGCATCTAGAAGCCTATGAGGGCTGGCGGAGCTGAGTTGGCGAACAACCAAGCGTCCGATGCGCTCAAAACGCCCACCAGCCCGCCAACCAAGTGCCCCTCGCGAGTCCTTGCCAGCCGCAACCATCAACCACTGAAGTACCACCACGACCGCTTTGAGGACGAAAACGTGCCGCTTCTCTCTGATTACCCCTCCGCATCCGTCCGCTCCAACACCACCAGCCGACATTTTGACGGACCCCCGAAACCACCACGCAACTTGGCACAAAGAGACTCGCAATCGAAACGGTGCAGCTCCTCCAGTCAATTCCTCTGACTGGTCAATATGAGCACCGATCGTTTCCTGGTCAGTCCTTGCATCGCTGCATTCACCATCCAATGTTCAGGAGGGAACCAAACGACTGAGTCGGTCATTTCGACGGTTGTAGAAACCCGGCGCATCGAAATGCACCGTCGAGCTGCCGGAACCGCGCGCTCTGTCTGACGGTGTCGAGCAGTCGAACCGGTACCGCCACAAGGTTGCCGAGCACGCTCTCCTGACTGCGCCCGAGGCCGATATCAAGGTGCGCTGCCGTTGCGGGTTGTGGTCGATCTCATGCGATTGAACGCTTATTCTCAACTGACTCACAATTCCTTTCTGTATCCTATGTAGACGGTGCACGACGTTGTGATGCGGGCGGCGCGCGTCTTTGGCGATGCGCGCGCCATGGGCCACCGCAAAGTGATTCGCATCATCGAGGAATCCAAGGAGATTACCAGGATTGTCAACGGGCACGAGGTCAAGGAAACCAAACTGTGGAAGTACTTTGAGCTCGGGCCCTACCAGTGGATCTCGTACAAGGAGCTGCTCGCCGACATCAAGTGCGTCGCCAGCGGACTCGCCAACTTGGGGTACACGGCCGGCGACAAGGCGTGCGTTTACTTGCCGACGAGGTACGTCGACGTGCTGCTGCTGTCGCTTCTCCTGACTGGCACGCAAGCTGACGGTCTGTTGGATAGCCCGGAATGGCAAATGTTTGCGCACGGCTGCTTTGCTCAATCGATGGCTATTACGACCGCCTACGACGTACGTCCGTTCCTTCCCCTCGCAAGAAATCTGCCCCAAGTCTCATTCCTGACGCTCTCCACCCGGTTTTCTAGACGCTGGGACCCGAGGGTCTGCTCTGGGCACTCAACGAGCCCGAAATCCCGCTCGTTTTCACGCACGTCGATCTCTTCCCGACCTTGACCAAGATTATCGGCAAAAACACGACCGTTCGGCACGTCATCTACAAGGGCGACGCAACCCCGCAGGCGCTCGCAGACCTGGCCGCGGCCGCGGGCGACGGTCGTTTGACGATTCTCTCGTTTGACGACCTCAAGGCGCGTGGCACGCAGCGTCCGTGTGAGATGCGTCCGCCAAGCCCAGACGATCTGTGCTGCATCATGTACGGTCGCATTCTTGTCTCGACAAGTGTGCGAATTTTTGCTCACGCGGAGATGATGTGTGTAGGTACACGTCCGGGTCGACGGGCAAGCCCAAGGGCGTCGTCCTGACGCACGCCAACATTGTCGCTGCTGCAGCGGGTTCCGACTCGGTCCTGCCTGGATTGCTCGGCCTTGGTGTACGTAGCGGTGTCAACTGTTCGACGTCCGCGTGCAGATGGATGCTCATCGACCGTTCATCCTCCCTGCCTCTAGGACCGGTACCTCGCCATGCTCCCGCTCTCGCACGTGCTCGAATTCGCCGTGGAAACCTATTGTCTCGTCAAGGGCGTGATTCTTGGATACGGGTCGCCACGCACGCTCTCTGACGCGATGGTGCGCAACTGCCTCGGCGACATTCGCGAGCTCAAGCCGACGATCATGACGGGTGTGCCCGCCGTCTGGGACACGATCAAGAAGGGGATTATTGCGAAAGTCGCGGCATTGAAACCGGTCCCGCAAAAAGTGTTTTGGACCATGTTCAAGCTTAAGGCGTTTGCCAACAAGTCGCGCGTGTCGTTTGGGCTGGGGAAAATCGCCGACGCGATCGTGTTCAACAAGATCAAGGAGCAGACGGGCGGGTGCCTGAAGATTGCATTATCGGGTGGGGCGCCGCTGTCCGAGGACACGCAACATTTCTTGTCGACGATTTTGTGCCCGATCGTGCAGGGCTACGGCATGTATGTTACGTGGCAGCCCTTTCGTGCGTGCACGATGAGCGGCAACTGACGTTGGTTTGATCGCGCGTAGGACCGAGGGGACAGCCATGGCGTGCATGTACACGACCTACAACAAGGGCTTCAAGACCAAGAATGTCGGCGCGCCCGTCGGGTGCGTCGAGATCAAGTTTATTGACGTACCCGAAATGAACTACAAGGCGCGCGTGTACGGCAAGTTGCCGCAGGGCGAGTGCGTTGCGATTTCCGGTTCTTTGGATCTGGTCAACGAGCGCTGAGACTGTCCGATGTCGCTGCTCTAGAATATGGGTGCGTGGACCGTCGGTGAGCAAGGCCGGCTACTTCAAGCGAATCGAGGAGACACGCGACACGTTCACCGAGGACGGGTGGCTCAAGACGGGCGATATCGGCCAGCTCAACAAGGACGGGTACGCGATCTTGTTCTTTATCGAGGTTGACGAGCGGGGACGCGGGGGTCAAATCCACCAAAACTGACTCTCTCTCTTCCAAACCAACAGCACAGTGTCGATTGTGGACCGCCGCAAGAACCTCGTCAAGCTCTCGAACGGCGAGTATATTGCCCTCGAAAAGCTCGAATCGATTTATGCCGGGTGCAAGTTTGTCGGCAAGATCTGTGTCTTGTGCGTTGCTCTTGTTTGATTCTGTCGATTCTCAATGTCTTTCCGCGCCGCACCACCACAATCTCTACCATACCGTACGTGACAGACCTCATCTCGTTCTTGTTTGTCCACCCACCCACCTCCAGCGCGGACTCGTTCCGCCCCTACCCGATTGCCATCGTCCAGCCGCTGCCGGCAGCCATCGAGACCGAAGCAAGCAAGCGCGGGATCAAGTTTGATTCGTGGGAGCAGCTGTGCCACAACGAGGACATTCGCGACGCGATCTTGGCCGAGCTCAAGGCCGTGGCCAAGGCCAACAAGCTCGCACACGCCGAGGTGCTGCAGGCCGTGGTGCTCTCGGACGTGGAGTGGACGCCCGAGTCGGGCTTGCTCACTGCGGCCATGAAGCTCATGCGCCGTGAGATCGTGAACCGGTATCATACCGAGATTGAGAAGGTCTACCAGTAGGCGCCGCGTCGCGGCGCGCCAGGGTGGAGATGAAGAGTCAGAGGAGCTCACGAAATTGCTCATCCTGCTGTTTGGCGAGCTTGCTGCGATTATCGTTCGGGCCGGGATTTCTTGCTACCGCTCCGGCCCATATTTGCGTTATGATCTCTCCAAGATGTTTGTCAAATCCAAAACCAGTCGTTTGTTGTGCAATTTTGGAGAGGTTCTATTTACAGACAACAGCACAGACGGCATGGCGCAGCGCGGCATACTTCACGCAAACATCTTCTTGCGCGCCTCGACCCACTCCTCGGCCCACTCCTTGATGCGCTCGACGTTCGACTCCATGTCCTCGATCGAGTTGGACGACAGCTCCACGACAATCTCGTCGCGGTAGCTCGCGTGCGCGTCCTCGAGAATGACCTGCATGATCTCGGCCGTGATGTTCTCATTGATTTTCTTTTCCGAGTAGTTCCTGTCATTCCGCAACCGCACGTTAGTTTCCTTGTCCGCCGCCTGGCCGCGATCGTGCACAACACCACATCATCCAAACCGTACCGCGCCGTCAATCGCGGGTACAGCACGCCATTATCCGTGCGCAGCACGACGACCAAATCAAACCACCGTTCCGGGAAGAAATCGACCGTGTGGAAATCCACAATGTTGCCGCCCTCAGTCATGACGTCCTCGAGCTCATCGCACACCTTGTCCTCGTCGACAATGTAGCACTGGAATTCGTCGTCCCAGCCTTCGTGCAATGACTTGGCCTTGACGAGATCGCCCACGTTGATGTGCGTCATGGACGTGGCCAGCGCCAACAGTTCGGAGAGCGTCGTCTTGCCCGTGCCGGGCGTGCCCGTGATCAGGATGTTGGGAAGGCGGCGCGTCGGGGCGGCGGGGGCGGGCGGAGGCGGCGAGGACATGGTGGTTGCGACGATTTGGGCGGGGTTGCAGCGTGTGTGGTCGAGTGGCGTTACGCGGTGCTGTGCTGGTCGACGCGGTCGGTGCCGATTCGCGAAGAGAGGTAGAGGTGGTCGCAGTGCGGGACAGCGTCTCGCGGGTCAAGTCGACCCGCGTCATGTGCGGGCACATGGCCCGTTGTTGGGTAGGTGCCACTGCAACAGACCTTCCTTCCGCTCTCTTTCCGGCACTCCTCGCCCAGGTCGACTCCGCTGTCCGGCCTTCCACCGTCTTCGGCCCTGCATCGCACCATTCTCTGGCGACCTCCTCGCCTGTACATCTTCAGCCCGCTCCGGATCCTATCCTCACGGCCCCTGGCCACGGTCGGTCAGCAGTCTCCCGGCTCGGCGGTCCATGCGTCCACACTTGCATTCCTCGTTGCGCCATTTCACCGACGCAGTCCTCATGGCGCTGGACGCCTGCGACATTCGTCCTGGCACCTGGCAGTCTTCGACCCGGTCGCTCCGGCCAGTCTTGCCGTTGCTTCTCCTTTCGTTTCTCTGGGCACCCTTTGGGTTGGGAGTCACCTGATTGGTCCAGCGCTTTAGTTGCCAGCGTCGCTCGCCGTCCTCGTCAGTCTGATTCGGCACGTGCTCTTGGTCGCGAGGCCCCTGGGTCCGCACCCAGCAGGCCATTCCTCGGGGAGTAGCTACCCCGGTGGAGATCCCCCAGAAGGAACAAAGGGCATAAATCAAAGTGAACGGCCAAAGTGAACGTCCCAAACAACCGGCCTCGGTGCTGCATGGAGATTGACAGAATGGGAGACCATGTTCGACGACAAATAGACGGCAACACCGACGCCGCCACCGGGTCCGTTTTGCGACGCCAAGATGACAATCAAGCAAACGAGCCAAGACGACGACGCGCACCGACGCGCGCCCAAATCTCCCTTCATAGCGGCACCCCACGACGTACAAGCTCCAACTCGGTGCGCACGCGCGCACACTCAATCTCCACCTGCCGAATCCGCTCCAACTGCATCTGCTGCAACTGCAGTTCGTGCCGCTTCAAATCGAGTGCCTCGCGCTGCATCTGCGCCGACGCGCGCATGTACTGCTGCGCCTCGATGATCAGGTGCCGCACCATACTTGGCGGCACAGGTTCCTCCCCACCACCTCCACCGCCGTTCCCGAGGAGCATTGCCAGGTCGGGTGTGTCGTGCTCGGCCGCGGCAGCGATGGCGGCTGCAGTTGCGACTGCGACGGCTGCTGTCCCCGGATCACCACCGGCCTCGACGCGTCGCCGCTTGGCCGCGGGCGGCGTGATGATTGTGGCCGCAGGTGAGTGTGGGATCGAGGAGATGGATACCGGATCGGCCATGATCGCGAGAGCAGGAACCGGTGGACGGACGGGCGGCGAATCGACGTGTATGTCGCCGACCGGAACGGAGGGTGGTGTCACAGCCATGGATGCGGGCGTGGTCGCAGCCGTTGCGGCCGCGGCCGCGTCGGGTGGGAGAAAGTGGGCCACAGTGAGATCTTGCGCGACGCCCGCGAGGAACGAGTCTGCGGCGGCGATTGCGGCCTCCGAGACGGCGGCTGAGACTGGTGGTACAGAGACGAAGCTCGCGGCGGGGTTCACCACCGGTGGTGGTGGTGGCAGCGCTGGCGTAGGTGTCGAGAGCGTGAAGGCAGTCGTGTAGGCCGACGGGGTTGGTGTCGCCGAGACTCGCGCGGGAGTCGCGGGGGTCGGAGTCGCAGACATGGGCGTCTCGTTGGCTTGGGCAGACGCGGCATTCGGGTCGATCCTTGCCTGGATGTCGCGGACGAGCGCCTGGTGGGGTGAAACAAGGTCTCAGTCAGTCTCATCGCGTCGGATACAACTGGTCACCATTATAATTCGGCGAACCGTACCAGCATGGTCTCAGTCACAATGATTTTGGTCGGCGGTGTTGTGCCCGGATCCAGGTCCTCGTGCTCAGCGGCACTCGCCCCACTACTGCCGACCTGCTGCGACGTAGTCGGCGCTGGTGTCGCAGGCCCTGCTCCTCCCGCTGTCCCTGCCGCGGCAGCCGCCGTCGCCACAGCCGCGAACCGTCGATCATGCGCATCCACGACCTTCATAATCCGATCCCATCGGTCGCGGCACGACCGAGACGAGACGGGTCCCCGAGGGGGCATGTGCGCAGCATGCGCTGCCACCGCCGCATTCAAGTCAGCCGCGACCACTTCCCACGCCCTCCCGAGCCCTCGCGTGCGCAATCGGTTCATGGGCATCCGGTTGCGCACGGCCGTCAGCAGCATCGTATCGCTGGCCTCGTCAAAGATAAAGTACTTGCCGCGAGCGCGACGCTTGCGTTTCGTGCCGGCTGCAGCAGTCGCGGTCGCAGATGCGGGCGTGGTCAGGTCCTCGTCGACCGTCGTGTTGCCGGATCCGGGGGTTGCGGGCGCCGAGGTCGTTGCGGGCGTTGATGGGATGGTGACAGAGCGTGCCGGTGCATGATTCGCGGGAGTTGCAGGGCGTAATGCAATTGTTGCCGTCGGGATCAAGGGCGGCGGAACGACAATGGCTGATGCGAGTGTCGGCGCCGACGACGAGACGGTCAGGACGGCGGGCGATGCGGCCGTCGGGACAGCGGCGTTGTAGAACGTGTAAACGACGCCATGATGCTGCTGTTGGTGCGGGTGTGGGTGCTGGTTTGGGTGCTGATAATGCTGTTGCTGGACTAGCGACGTTGGCGGCGGGGCGAGCGGCGTGTTGATCGGCGGCGGGATCGCGGCGGCGAGCTGGTGCTGGTGCTGGTGCTGCTGGTGCTGCTGCTGAGATGCTGGCGTTGCGGGCCTCAGAGTCGGTGTGGGCACAGAAATGACGGGAGAGGGCACGATTGAGCGTGGTGCGACAGCGGGCGACTGGCCGACTTGGGGTGGTGCGCTGGTGAGACCATCCATATTCGGCGCGAGTTGGGCACTGAATCTGAACCGTAATGAGGCGGGGAAGCGTTGCGCGCGATTTTCGTCAAGTTGTGGATCGCGTGCCGGTCTTTGGTCGTTGGCCAAGTCTGGTTCGCGCACGTACGTAGGTCAAGGGGAGACCGGTTCAGCGACGGTTTGCCGCGGGTTTGGAAGCGGTTCGGGCAGCAGCTTGGCGTTTCCCACGCACCAGCTGGCGAAACCAGGGCGAAACTACGACGAAAGCGTTCGAAATCACAAGTCACAATCAAACACGCAGCGGCACTCCACTCACTCCACAACGACCTTGCCAACCATCACGTCGACGATCATCAAACCCGCTGGCCGCCCCTCCCGCGGGTGAGCAGACTCAGAGATGGCTACTGACCGTGGATTCGATCTTCTCCGCCGTCAGGCGGGACGATCAGGCCTCAATCCACGCTGATCCTCGCCCATTCAATGAGGTGAACTGGGCATGGAGCAGAAACCTATCTCAGAAGGCCATCGAGAATGTGACGCAAATCCATGGTTCATGGCATTGCACATGGCAGAAACATATTCACAAGATGCGAGGTGTCGCGCCACTCGTTCCCCTGGCCCAGCTATACAATCGCTCAGCAACAAACACGGCGTCCATCCCATCCCACCCCAATCCACTTACGCGGCCTTGGCCGGCCCGTCCGTGACATCGAGCCAGTCGATCCCCTGTGCGACGTTCGGTGCCGGCTCGACCGCGAGCATCTTGCACAGCATCGCGTACAGCTCAGTGTTGGGGAGCGGCGGGACCGTGTTCGACTCGAGCCGTGCCACGGCCGATGCAAAGAACGGGCCGCGTGCGAGGAAGATGGCCTGCATGTCCGGGTTATCGACTTGGTCGTACCCGTGCATGCCCTGCGGCAGGATCTCGTTGGGCCAGGCTTCGAATTGGTAGCCCTAGGCGGCATGCGGGGTATGAGCGGAGCGGTCACGGTGGAGGCTGAGAGAAAAAGAGGGAGACGCACCGATTCCGGGATCGCGACAATCGGTGGGATACGCGGGTTGTCACGGTAGTGCAAGTGGTCGGGCACTTCGTGTTTGAGGTAGGTGCGAAAGTGGTATTTGGACTCGGTCGCGCGCAGCCGCGCAAGAATGTGGTGCAACTCTGAAATTATCGAAGTCGGTTGGCCGGTCAGCGTCCACCGCCACACACGGCGCATTCGCACTCCAACGTACCAGCAGGATCGTTCGGTTCCAGCAACAGCACGGGCCACCGGTCGTGAATCGCAACCCTGTCCTCGACGGGCCCAAGCACCTTCCACAGCGGAATCCGGTGCTCGCTCTCGGTCGGCGGATCAGGGTCGTCGCTCGTCCGCGGCGGCGGCGGCCAGATCGGGTTTGGCACCGGGTCGTCGGCGAGCGTCATGCCGTGGTCCGAAACGACAACGACATTAGTCGTTTCCCACAAATCACGCGCATAGAGGAACGCGGCGAGCGATGCGAGCGCACGATCGACGCGCACGAGCGTCTGATTCAGTTGGATACTATCGGGCCCGTACTGGTGGCCGACCTGGTCCACGTCTGGGATATACAGCGCGACCAAGTCGGGCCGCACGAGGGGCACGTCGGCCGACTTGGCGCCGGGGACCCCGCCGACGTCGTCGACATCGACCGTCGGAACCAGCGTGCGGTTCACGCGGCCCGGGTGCGTTGGCGAGGGGAACCGCGCGGTGCCGTCGTCGTAGTCGGTCACGGCAGTGTCGGCGGTGGAGGCAGTAGCGGGCAGGCCGAGCCACGCCTTGATGAGCTCAACGCGCTGCTCGACTTCCCACTTGTGGTAATGCGTCCAGAGCGACGCGCGCGTGCCATTGTGCGGTGCCTCGGACCCGGGCCAGCTCTGCACGGCGGCAACGCGGCCTTGCCGCTCGGCTGTGATCCAAATGGGCTCGCCGCCCCACCATGCCGGGTCGGCATTATCAGCCGGGTTCGTGTAGTTGAAGTCCTTTTGCAAGAGCGGGTCGTGGAACGTGTTGGAAACGATGCCGTGCTGTGCCGGGGTGAGACCCGTCTAGACAAGGTGGATCAGGATGCGAGCGAGTGAGTATGATGAGCGCACTGATCCACAAGACCGCAGACTGCTGAAACCAAAACAAAAGCATACCGCGAGCGTATAGTGGTTCGGGAACGTCACCGACGGGAACGCCGGGTGCATGGCCTCGGACCGCACGCCATCGCGTGCGAGCGCGGCCAGCGTTGGCGTGAGCCCGCGTGTCAGGTACTCTGGCCGGAACCCGTCGAGACTGACGAGCAGTGTGCGCGGCGGCCGCAGTGGTGGTGCGGATCCGCTGGCGTCATTGGTCGCGGACGCGGTGGCACGGTTCAGCCAGGCCCACTGCGCGGTGGCCAGCACACCGGCGAGAGCAGCCAACGTCACGGCAATCACGGCAACCGCCTGCAACGCGCGGCGTCGGCGCTGCTGCGCGTACTTGGCCGCGGCCTCTTCCGTGTAGGCCCAGTGCGGTAAAGTCGTGTCGACATCATTGAAACTCGATGCGTCGTGGCCAGTCCAGCTGGACGACGCGGTCGCGGCCGTGGTCGTGGGCGCGCGCGGGGCGTGCCGGCTGCCGCGCGCGCGGTGCAGCCAATCGTGCAAAGAAGAAAGCATGGTGGTGGTGAAGGAAGGAGGATGCACATCACGCGTCGCATCAGCGACCGCGTCGGTGTCACCATCGGCGTCGTCGAGTTCGAGCACGTCGTGGTGCGCGACGGGCGCATAGCCGTTTCGGCCCGGCCACGCTAGCGCAGGTGCTGCGCGGCCATCTTTCAGGAGTGGTGCGCGCGCCTCGGGGCGCAGCGAGTCGGCCATCGTGTGCGGCCGCCGTGTCTCAGAGCGTGCGTGTTGGATCTGCTTGGCGTCGCGTGGCAAGTCGGGCTCGGGCTCGGTCTCGGGCTCGGGCTCAGTGTCGGTCGTTCGGCGCGGCCTGGTGGCAGCAGGTGAGCGGGCGCGAGGCACTTGCAGCGACGGGCCGCCAAGGCTGGTGCTCGTCGCAGTCGCTGTCGCGCATGCAGCAGCGGCCGCAGGCTCGGTGTGGGTTGCAGTTGCGAGCAGTTCCGTCGCTTCACCCTCGAAGCCGTCGTCGTCGTCAATGCTGAATCCGGGCGCAGGCGAGCCGTGACGATGCGACCAGTGGTGCGCCATGACTTCTTTCTCTCCCCTACTCGCTCCAGCTCGGTCATCCTCGCGGGCCAGTCGGCAGGTCCAACGTCGTCAAAACATTTCGGCAAGCCGACGCGCCGCCCCCAGATCGGTTGCGGTCTTTCTCACGTGTGAAGCCTCAGGTTTGCGCGAGATGTTCGACAATTTCGCGAACCGGCGCATCCCGCCCACCACCTGTCACACCCATCACCAACGTTTGCAGGCCTTGGGCCCTCGTGTTTGGCGATCCAACCAACCCAGCCAAATTTGATTCTTGGCCAAGCTTGCCGACGCCGTCGCTGTTCTGCTTGCCGTCCTCGAGTCGCCGCTCCCGCCCGCCCGCTTGCTCGCCACAACCTCAACACCACCAGCAACCATGCCCATCGTCTTCTCGGATATCGGCAAGGCCGCCTCGGACCTTCTTGCCAAGGACTTCGGTGCCCCCGGCGCCATCAAGCTCGAGGCCAAGTCGACCGCGTCGAACGGCGTCGTATGTGTCGATTCCCGTTCCATGGCGATCCTCTTCAGCGCCAAAGACTGACGAATATCGCTCTTCATCGTGAAATCCAGACGTTCACCGTGGCCGGGTCCAAGGACAGCAAGACGGGCGCGATTGCCGGCGACCTCAAGACCAAGTACGCCGACAAGTCGCGTGGCCTGACGCTCACCGAGACGTGGACCACGGCCAATGTCCTCTCGGCCGAGGCGGAGCTCGCCGACGCGCTTGCCAAGGGCGTCAAGGTGAACATTGTCGGTGCCCTCGTCCCGCACGCCGGCGCCAAGAACGCCAAGGTCTCGCTCGAGTACAAGCACGCCGCCGTGGCCACGCGCGCCGCGCTCGACCTCTTCAAGGGTCCGCTCGCGACTGCTGACTTCGCCGTGCACCACGACGGAATCCTGTTTGGTGCCGAGACCGCGCATGACCTGGCCTCGGGCAACATCACCAAGTACAACTTGGCTGCCGGGTTTGCCACGCCCGAGTACGCGCTCGCCGTGCACGCGACCAACAAGCTCGACACGTTTGCGGCTTCGTACTTCCACAAGATCTCCAAGGACGTGCAGGCTGCGGGCCGCGCCACCTGGGACCGCAAGTCGGGCGCCAACGTGACGATCGAGGTCGCGACCAAGTACGCGCTCGACAAGGACGCGTTTGTCAAGGCTAAGATTGACAACTCGGGCCGTCTCGGTCTCGGTTACACGCAGGTCCTGCGCCCGGGCGTCAAGATCAACCTCGGCGGCTTCTTTGACACGACGCGGTTGGCCGAGAACGTGCACAAGGTCGGTCTCTCGCTCACGCTCGAGGCCTAAGTTTTGGTCGTCCGATCGCGTCGGTCGCGACGTTGGCAGCTGTCGTTTGTCATGCAATGCTCTGTAGTCAGTTTCTCCTCTATACACGGTTGGTTTGTTTTGCGCGAACGCATTCTCGTCCTCTTATATTTTCTGGAATCAAGGGCCCCAGTCCATCGGCCCTCTGCGAGCTCGTCGCAACTCGACACTCCAACCTGCAATCACATCCCCCGCAGCCAAACCAAACACCAAACACCAACACCAAAAGATCCAATACCTACTCCTTGCGACGCAGCAGGTACACGTAGGCCTCCTCGAGGAGCGGGTGCACGTTCGTCTGCGCGACCACACGGTCATCATTGAGCATGACCCACGGCGCCGTTTCCGCACGCTGCCGCGTCTCCGCACTCACCTCCTCGCCCTCGCGCACCACGACCTGCAACTTCTCCCCCTCACGCCGCGCAACGTGCGCAATGTAATGCCCACAGTGCATCGACGGCCCCTTGTGGTTAATGAACGCGTCGAACGCATAGACGCTCTTGTCGCCCACGTCCAGCCGCGCCACGGCAGACGCCGCGGGCTGCTCCGACTCGGTCCCGGCCTCCGGGTGCGAAAACAGCCACTCGACGGCACGTTCCATGTTCCCTTGCGTCTCACGGAGGCCGTGCGCGGCCTGCGCGCGTGTGAAGCCCATATCCATGAGCATCGCGACCGCGCCCTCGTCCACCGCTACCCCACCGGCTGGTGTGGGCTCGGGCTCATCAGGAATATCCTCTGGGTGGTCCATGAGCCAGTTCATCGCAGCCTCGAGATGATTGCCCGTCTCGGCGAGCGCGCGCTTGGCCTTGCCGCGCGGGAACCCAAACGAGACGAGCTGCTGCAGTTCCTCCGAGTCGGGCGCCGGCGCAGAGGCCGCGGCGGCGGGCTCGTCCTCGAGGACGTGGTCGGTCGGGAGCAGCTCCACCTTGAGGAAAGACAGATCGAGGTTCGACGACGCGTCGGCGGCGGGCCAGGTGAGGTGCACATTGGATTTCTTGGGGACCCAGTTGTCGTAGGTGAACCGCTGCGCTGTCAGGGCGAGCACCTTGGGGAACGTCTTGAAGCCAATGGTCCTGTGCAAAAGTGGTAGCGAGGAGGTCAGTTGATCGTCCCCACCGCGACACAATACGAGAGAGCAAGCGCGTACTTGATCGCCTCAACATTGGCGCGACACCTCGGGCACTGGAACGGCACGATCTCGCGCATCCCGTCGCGCAAGCACTGCAGCGCATCGACCGTGACGGGCGGGTCATTCTCGCTGGCCTTGAGCGCGCGCTTTAGTGCCTCGTCGGGCACCATGACGTTCACAACATTCGCGTCGGTCTCGGCGTACCGCACACCATGGCACTGCGTACACTCGAGTTTCTGCGCCTGCACAAAATGAAACACGGCCGAAGGGTCCTTGCCTGTCTTCTTTTCGGCCTGCTGGACCTTTTTCAGCACATGCACCAAAAACTCGGACGCGTCCTGCTGCTTCATGGTCGCGAAGTCCGCGTGGCCCTGCGCGATCAGGTGTTTGAACTGCGCAGGCGCGACCGCATGCGGGTGGCCCTGCGCAATAGCCGTCACGAGCTTGCTCCACTGGCACTCCCAGCACTCGGCGTGCTGCGCCGAGCACTGCTCGACGTGGTCGGCCGCCGCACCCATATCCGCGCGGTACCGACTCGCCCATTCGGGCTGGTGCGCAAGACTCTGCACGACGGCGGCCACGTAGCACGAGTTGCCGAGGTTCTTGAGCCCGACGAGCCCGGGCCCCGCGACCGGGTGCAGCGACTGCCCGTCGGCTGAGGTCATTTCAAACTCAAACTTCAAGTTCTGCTCAATCTGCATTTCGACGAGCGACTTTTCCGTCTTGGTTTGCGTTAGCACATTGATCCCAAACTGCGCGAGGTGCGCAGCCAAGTGCGGGTCGGTGCGCTCGTCATTGCACGCGTAGCAGTAGACGTCGGCCGACCCTTCGGGCGTGATCGTGCCGAGTTTCACGGCCACCGGGTGCGACGAGGTTGTCGCGTGCGCGAGTCCGTGGCCATTGCCCGAAAGACCGCCGTACTGCGCGCGGCCGCACCCGAGGTGGCCGCACGTCAGGCACAGCCATAGGTTTTCGTTGAGCTCACAGGCGCCACAGTGCGCGAGAGAAGCGTCGAGTTGCTTGGCTGGGCCTTGCTCGAGACACAAGGTGTGCTCGCAGGGGGTGATTTCGAGCTCCCATGCCTTGATTTCGTTTTGCATGGCCGTTGTGGAAGCGTCGAGGATCGCCTTGATGGCGGCGTCGGCCTGGAAGAGAGGAAACGCGTCAGATCAGCGGGAGGGCGTGTCGAACGGCCGTCAAGATGCGGCGTACCTGGCCCGCGGCGGGCAAGTCCGTCTCGCTGCAGTCGTAGCACTTGATCGACGAAACAATCGAGTACTTTTCCGCGTCCGACTCGGCAGCAATTGCGAGCTTGGTGATCTTGGCGGGCGGCTCGCCCTCGGGCTATTTGAACGCCGTGAGTCACTCGCTTCAACTCTCCACACCAACAGCAGACAGAGCGAGCGTACGCGCTGCGGCTGCGGCTTGGGCACGCGGCGCAGGTTGACGGCGACCGGGTGGCCGCGTTGGAAGGCATGCGCGATGCCGTGCACGTTCGGGCACGCGGCGTTGAAGCACGTCAGGCACACGTCGACGCCGTCGGGCTGGTCCCAGTCGTGGAAACACTGCGAGCACTCGTCCTTGTAGACGGCGGCGCCGCGCGCGGGCACGCGCACGGAAGCGGCGACGTGCGGGCACGGCATGGCGAGCGTAGGTGGGTTGTGGATTCGGGTCGGAGAGCGCAACTGCACGCGAGGCAAGCTTGGGGCAGGACGCGCAGTGCTGGTGCAGTCGTGGGCGGGGACGGTCGTCGTTGTCGCGGTCGCGCGGCAGATCGTGTCGCGTCGCGTCGGTCGGGAGCGGTTGAGTGTGGAGGCGATCAAGCTGGATGAGGGAGCATGACATGGAGCATGACCGGAAAACGCGTCGTATTGGCCAGCAAAGCGGCATGCTGAGATCGACGAGCTGGTGACAGGCGTGGCAGGCCTGAGCTGCTGGGGGCCGCCGTTGGTTGGCTGGCTCGTCTTGCCGCTCTCATGCAGCCCATCAACCAAATCACGACGCGACACGACGCGACACGACGCGACGCGCCAGACCACACCGTCGACCACGACGACCACGACGACCACGACGACCACGACGACCACGACTACGATCAGCCATGGGCCGCGTGCGCCACGCTGCGGCCACGCCGCCGCACCCGCGCGCTCGCGCCTGGCCCTCGACGCAATCCAGACGTGCTCGTGCACGCGCACACACCAACACCAGCGCTGCGCCCAATCCCGCCGCCAGTACTTCCACCAGTGCCACCACCACGATCCGGCTACGCGTACTCGACCTACCCGCCCGCGCCGCCCTACATGCCCTACGCGCCCGCGGCATGGGCTGCCGCGCCCTATGCATCGCCCTACGCGACGGGATCCTACTCGCTTCCGCACCATGCGTCTGTAAGGCCGCTGAAGCAGACATGGGCCGGGAAGGTGCCGCCGCAAGCGCAAAACATGCCAGCGCACGCGCCGGCGTCGACTGGACCGGTGGGTTCATCAGCGGCAGCATCAGTTGCGCCAGTTGGGACGGGGCCAGGGGCGGTCACGACGATTGCGCCGGGCGCGCTGACGGTGTGGCCGATTGCGCCGAAGCCGACTGAGACTGTGCCGGCGTCCGAACCAGCGCGCGGACCGGATTCTACGACAGCGGTACCAGGTCCCGTCGTGCAGGCATCAAGTGCGCCCGCGGAACGCGCTCCGCCAGTTGTATCGGCGCCCGGCGCGGTCGGAAGAACGACAACAGCACCGTTAACGACGTCCACCGAGACGGCGGCCAGCACGACAACCGTTCCGGGGACAAGCGCGACGAATGCCCCGGCAGCGACGGCACCTGCAGCCAACCCGGGACCTGTGATTTCCGCGGCACCGACGACCATGGCTCCTGCGCTGACTGCCGCTCCCACGACCAACCCTGCTCCCGCGATTGCATTCTCGGCGGCGCCGACATCAACGACGACGCACGGCGTCCCCATATCTTCCGTCACCTCCGCTGATTCTCGACCCGAGACCAATGCGGCTCCGACACCGGCCCTGACGGATCCGGCCACGTCGCCAGCATCCGCACGCGCGGCGCCGACGGCATTGCAGCCCGCTCCGAGACCCGCATCGCCCGAGTCGCGCCCCGACAGTTTTTTCGGCTCGCCAGCGCCGCGTCGGTCGTTACCACCGCCATCCCCGGCCTCCATACCACCTCCTCTACCGCCCGTTTCTGCCGCAGCCGAGCCCGGCCCCGCCGTCGCCTACCCGTCCCACCCAGCCACCACTGCCGATCCCGACGCCTACGTCACGCAATTCGGCGCCACCAGCGGCCTTGGCTGCAATAATGAAACCGTTCCCACCACCACTCGCCCCAAGTCCCGTCCCGCCACCGCTCATCCCACTCAGTGTTCTCCCTCTCCCAAGCCCAATACCCCAGCGCGCACCCGCAGCTCGTCAACCGCGCTCGCCCTCGCCCCCCGTCGATCACCGCCCACCTAAACGTGCTCGCGCCGAATCTCCCAGCGGGCCGCGCGACGAGCTGGTCCTGATTCGCGAGCTGCTCGACGTGATTCGCGCGACCATGGAGCGTGATCAGCGCCGGGACGATTCGGATCACGCGCTCGCCGCGCAGCACCACGACCGGATGATGGCTGCGGCGCAGGCCGTGCGCGATCATGAGCGCCGGATGGCCGAGTTGCTGAATGAGCGGGTGTGGATGGAGCTGGAGATGGCGAGGATCAAGGCGGGGGTCGCGCCGCCGAGGGGCGATGTGCAACAGCAACAGCAGTAGCGGAAGAGAGGTGAGGTGCGAGGTGCAATGTATATATCCGACCCACGAGGCCAAGCACAGCAAGATATCGATTTTTGGATTCTTGAACCGGTCGCCATCCTTGCTTCGTGTCATGGCAAATCGGAGAAATACTTGCGATTCGGCCCAACCAAGAAAGCCGTGATTCAATGGAATCATTGGATGTTTGCGCTCGGGTGGAGGGAGATGTGCGATAAGGGGAGTTGAAGATGCTAGTCTGCTCCTTTCACGCATCGCTTCAGCTAGAATTCCCAAATGACGATACATATTTGTGTTGATGCTCCGACGCTCTGTCCCCCATCACGCCTGTACCTCATAGCTGATCGAGCATCAGCGGGCATTCTCTGTGCTCGCGTCTAGAATTTGGTGCATCGCACATGGGCGTACAGGCGACTGGGCATGTATCAAAAAGGAGAGCACGCTATAGTTGACTGAAAAGAGGCATCAGCCATGCCAGGTCGAGTGAGATTCACAATTTTGTTGAGCATGTTTACTTTGTTGAAATCAACGACAGGGCGCGAAGTGGCAAAACAAGCTGGTCCATCCGCTCAAGGTGTCGACAAGCTTTGACATGCCTCCGGTGATTGTAAGCATCTTCCGTGCGCTTTGGCAAGACAGGCCGCATGTTGCTTTGTCGGCGTGTGTGACCAAACACAACGCATCGCCGCACATCCACACTCGTCCATCCATCGTTCCCGGCACTCGCTCCCCACACTCGCGCGCCCCGTCATCTGTCCCATTTCTCCCGGCCCTCGTGCTCGCACGGAGTCGCGTCCGTCTCAACGTGAACAAGCTCCACCAACGTCCTGCACGACTCGCTTGAAACCAAGATCCATTTTGTCACCCTGCCGACAATCTCTACCACGGAACCAGCAGTGTCCACGACCACGCGCCCGCCCAAGGTCAGCGCCCTGCTCGTGCAAGCGCGGAAGCAGGCGCGCGGCTTCGTGCGTGACCAGCCCGCCGCGTTCCTGCACGACGCGCGCAAGACGGCTAGCGACGTGCGGCACGAGGCAGAAGCGCTCGTCGCCGACGATCCATCGGCCGGCTTCTTCTACCTTCGGACCCGCCGTTTGTGGTCACGAGTGACTCGAGCAACATGATCACCACCCAAGCGATCTGGACTACCCTTGGAGTGCATCATCGTCACTGGTCGACTGAGTTGATGGCCGCTATTGGCCTACACCGTCTGAGGGGCAGGCAATGCTGCTCAGCCTGTGAGCGCCCGCGGTCGCAAGACTGCCCGTGTGGATGCAGTGCGCGGGATTCTGGGCATGAGCTGCAGCCAACTCTTGTTCGCCGCGCTCTCATTTCTAGGCTGCGTTATCGCCACGAGCGTGACTGACGGATTTTTGGCAGCGCTGTGTTACGTGGCGAGTCGCGTTTTGGCCAGAGCTTGGAGGCAATATGTGATTTTTCTCGTTCTTTGAATCGTTGGCAACATGTGCAGTTTATCTGTACTTTTTAAGGCCCAGTACTCTGATCCCTCGTCCTTGCAATGCTCTGCGCTGGTCGTTGCCACTGTTCTAGATTCCGTCCCGTTTTGCCTTGATTGATGTGGAGCAGGCCATCTGAGCATCGAGAAAGCGATGAGCGAAAGTGTTTTGGTCCCTCACGTCCGTGCTCTCAGATCAAGAGTCATTCAAGACCAACGACCCAGCATTGTCAGTTTTGTTCTGTTGCTGATACGCCTGATGCAACAAATGAAACCGCGAGCCGTCCAAACTGACCAAGATGATGGAATGCAACAATTTTGATGGGTGGTGCTTCATAGCTATGATTCACCTAAATGGTGAGCCACAATGTTTCCAGACTCCATTGAAACATTTCAAATATTCCGCTCAAGATGCAAGCGAAACACAAACAATTCATAATCGCTCCACCACACTCATCACATCATCATCAAATGGAAGCTGGGCAAGCAAATTCAGGCCCAGATTGGTGAAGGGCACGCCCATCATCAAGTGGCTGCTTGTCATGCCAGGCCCACTGGAGCCGAGCCCACGTCACGCCTGTGGCACAGTGGATAAAGTAGGTGACAGGATGCTCGACGGCCCAAAAAGATGCGAAAAAACCGTCCACTGTACCAAACGGTCGGGTCAAACTCGACTGGTGGAGTGTGAGGGAAATTGTTGGTGCCGTCCAGTATGCTGTCGAACCAGGGCAAACGACCAAAGCTGGGTACACCCGAGGCGTTTCGGTGGCCGCCAGCGTCAATGCTGCTGTCATGGTCCAGAAGACCAACCACGGTTTCAGACTCGCAGGCAGAAAGGGAGAGGTTGGTCAACGATAGAGAAGCAGTGCCAGGCTGGCACCAATGGAACTCGGCCTTGTTAAATTGCCTGTTGTCGTCAGTATCGCTTGCAGCGGCATTGCCTGGAATCATCATGGGATCCATTGACAGCATTGGTGTGGTTGCAGCAATGCCAAGTGCCTTGTTGGGGTTAGCTGGAACTGGCTTTGCCATTTTGTGGGCAACACGTTCAGGACACATCGCTGGCCAAAGTGAGAAAGGGGAGATCTTTTGCAGCGGGAGAACAGAATCTGTCATTTTTGGAGGCTGAAGTGAGTGGGCCCCACGCTGTTGTTGATGCCGCTCTCCTCTCACACGCTCACCACACACAGGCACCCACACACATGTCGCACTGCATGCCCATGTCATGTCTCTCGTGTTGCAACAGGCACATCAACAAAAGAGGTCTTTTAGACGCGGGACTGGCTGACCACAACATAGTGCGCGCGTCTGTAATAAGGAAGAACACGAGCGCAAAGATGCCAGCAACGGGCGAAGCATGATTCCGGGAAGAATGCGATCATAATTATCCAAAAACAATTCACCCATTGACAAAATTCATTGTCAGCACCAGCCCCATGCCATCAGCCAAATCAAAACTGCTCCACCGCGCTCGCCGCCTTTTTCATCAATCTTCTTCATCACCGCCCACGGTCGCACCATCCATGCACGCGTTATGGCGTGGCACGCCGTCTGGTGAAGCCAGGCCATATACTTGCCACGAACCGCGAAATCGCCAAAGGGTGTCCAGTACCAGTGGCAGCGCTGCATCGCGTAGTTGGGCGCGAGGTCGTCATACCGGTCCCAAATCCACGCCATGATTTCGAACACGCGCACAACGACCATGAACACGAACTGGTTCTCGTTGAGTAAGGGCACTTCGCGCCATGCACTGGGCGGGTCGGCAAGAAGGACACGACCATACTTGTCGATACCCTCACGCGTGGGCGCAGGATGGTCCGACTCGGCGCGGTACTGCTGCACATCGTGGCACACGTGCTCCTGGTAGGCGAGCCGAAACTCGCGGTACATCAACTTCACCTAGTCTTCCGTCTCCCAGAGCGGCTGCAGGTCGCCTTCGAATCCCGACATATTGGCCCACGCATCGAACCGGAACCAGTAGCCAGTTGGCAGCTCGTCGTCCTGCCACGCCCACCTGAGTCGCGCCCACGCGATGCCCGTTGCCCGTTGATGAAGTAGGTGACGGGATGCGCAATGTCCCAAAATGTTGCGAGAAACCGGCCGCGGTACCAGTCGGCCAGGTCGAACTTGGCCGGTCGCCAGAGGGGAAGCACGACAGGCGAGACGTGATCTGGTAGCGAGAGGAAATAGGGCAGGCGGCTGTAATTGGGTTCGACATGGTCGAGCAAGTGGTTGTCCTTGTCGGATTCGTCAGCGCCACGGCGGACACCAGATTCAATGCCAGGCTCGCCGTCGGAAATGGAGAGTTAGGCCAGAGCTGGGGCCGTAGACTAGATTGTTCGCCACGGTCGGTGTCCCTTGGCATAGCTTCGACGGTAGGACCGTTGGGGTCGACCGGCAGCATCGACATGGTGGCGGTGATATCGACGTCCACGTCAGTGTTGGCTGCACCGCTTTTGAGGTTCATCGCGAGCAACGGTGGTCAGAGGCGGACGGTCTTGTGCTGACGTTGGACTTGCTGGATTCGAGTTGGATTTGAAGATTTGCGTACGCACACCACCCGCCACATTGCACGCGACTGCGCAACCCTTGCAGCAGGCAGCCAGCTCCTCCCGCTTTTTGTCGAACTTGACCCCCTTGGTGAGGTCAGTTTTTTGTTTCTGAAGGGAGCTGCGCGACATCGTGCAAATTTGGGCGAAAGGGAACATGTATCAAAGAAAGATAGTCCAGGTTGACATGTCCACAGCGCACCTCGGTTGCGGGCGGCCGACGACAAGGGGGAAACCAAGCAAAAAGAAGACAAATTTTGAGGACGAAGGGCAACGTGGCCCAGTGGGGCCGTTATGGGGGCACATTCTTTACTGCGCGTCCTGGTTCATGGCCGGCGAGTAGACGACCCCCGCAAACCACGCGCCCAAGACGATCCCATTCATGAGCTCCGTGAGCGAATGGTAATACAGAATCGTGATCGCGAGCAACACGATCCAAATCGCCGACAACGCATCAATCGCCAACTTGGCCTGGCGCACGCGCGCGGCCACACGGCGGTCGGCCAGCGCGCTCGCATCGGCAATCCGCCCACGTAACCCGAAAAACTCGCACTGCAAGAACAAAAACGCATGCACCAACAGCAAGCAGTGGCCCGACACGTCGTGCCCGCCGCGCCACACACCGCCGTGCGACCGGCACGCGCGCGGCGTGCGTGCCGCCTGCGCGCGATGCGCCACGAAATGCGCGACCAAGTCCGGGTGTAGCTCGACTTCGTCGGCGACCGCGTCGGGCAGAGTGCATTGGCCGCCGGTCATCACGTAAATACGGTCGAGCGCCGACGGGCCCCAGCACCACTGCGTCAAGAAGATCCAGAATGCGGTCGCGCCGGCGTACCGCAGCAGCGCGCGCAGACGGCGGTCGTCGGACCAAACGGGGGCCACGCGGGAAAGCGCAAAGAAGAAGACGACGGAAGTCCACAGCCACGCCCACTTGGCGCCGAGCTGGTTCAGGAGCGACCGCTTGTCGGTGAGCCCGGGCACGTGCTCGAGCTCCATCCCGCCGAGCGTCTTCATGCCGGTAATGACGAGCGTCGCGACAAACGCCACTTGTGGGAGGAGGAACGGCGAAGGGCGCGTGCGCGCCTCGGCCGTGATCACGGGCGGGTCGTGGATCGACATTTTGCGGAACGCTGGGCCGGCGACCATGCTGCCGACTCGCGACGCGGCGCGCGATGCCACGCGCGACCCCGTGCGTGAACGCGGCGCGTAGGCCGCGCTGGGCCGGTGCGTGGGTGGCGGTGGCAGCGGGCTCATGGTGCGAGGTGCAGCAGCGGCAGGTTGCGCGTCGCGCAAGATGGCGGAAACGGGGACCGTGACAATACCGCTGTCGCCTTCGTCGTCGCGGTCGTGGTGGGTGGTGGTCGTGTCGTGGGCTGCTGTATCGGCTGCGTCAGCGTCGAGGCGGAACGGCCGCTCGCGCAGGGCGGCGGCAACGTCGTCGGAAGTGGCGGGGCGGGGGTCCACGGCGCTCGAGGTGCTGGTCGTATCGGTGGTCATGTCGTTGCGGCAGCCTTGTCGGGGGAGAGAGTAGTATGTCGGCGACGCGCGGCGCGCTGCGAATGCGCCAAGTCGTGCTGTGCGCCAAGGCCAAGAGGATGCAGTTGCGTGTCGTCGCGGTTGACGATGCCGGCAGGCTGGGCATGGAAGCGGCCCGTCAGCTGGCCAGCGCCCCGTTCAGTGCTGACTTGTGTTCGGACCTGGACGCGCGAAGCTGCCATGGTGGGCGGAAGGTGATGCCATTGACTCTGCTCAAGTGTCAGCTGGACGTGCAAAATGAACATGATTATGTACAGAAATGATAACGAGAGCACTCTGCTTGCGTCCACAAACGACGGGGACGTGGCCACGAACAACACGGCAACGACAGATCAGAAACAGACGACGCGGCAGGCCGACCCGCTTTTAGGGGGGGGGGGGGGGGGGAGGGCACGCACTGGTCCGCGGCGGCGGCGCGCCATCAAGAACAAGGGGTGAGGAGGGGAGGAGAGGATGACAACTCCCGTAAGGCCTCGCGCGGTCTCTCCCGCGCCTTCTCCGCCCACTCGCTCACAGCTTGTGCACGTAGCAACGTACAATCGCGTCCTTGGCCGCAGCATCCGGCCCACTCGGTGCTGCCACAGCACCCACCACATCCACGCCTGGCAACGTGAGTGTGGGCGGCGTGTCGAGTGCGACGCGCAGCACCTGCGACAAGTGTGCGCAAAACACAATTGTCAACTCGTCGCGCACCTCCTTGGGGATCTCGTCCGCGTCCTTGCGGTTGCGTTCCGGCAGGACCAGCGTGTGCAGGTGCATGCGGTGCGCGGCCAGCGCCTTCTCGACGATCCCGCCCACAGGCAAGACGTCTCCGCGCAGCGTCAGTTCGCCGGTCATGGCGACCCCGCGCCGCACGGGTACGCCGAGTGCGAGCGACACAAGCGCCGTGGCGAGCGTCACGCCAGCCGACGGCCCGTCTTTCGCGACAGCGCCTGCAGGCAGGTGCACGTGCACGTCGCGATCGGCCCACAGCAGGTCGGATGCCGTGGCCACGAGCCCAAGGGCGTGCGCGTGCGTGCGCAACCACGTCAACGCCAAGTGGCCCGACTCTTGCAAGACTTTTCCCAACTGGCCCGTGAGCTGCAGCCGGCCTTTACCTGGGTACTGCGTCGCCTCGACAAACAGGACGGATCCGGTCCCGAGGCCCGTGTAGGCGAGCCCAACCGCCAACCCGGGCACCATCGTGCGCAGGTGCACGTCGTCGTCGTACTTGGGTCCACCGAGCAAGTCGCGCAAGTCAGCAACGCGTACCGTCTTGGTGAATGGCGGCTCCTTGGCCGACTCGCCGCGCTCGGGTGTCGCAATCGAAACCGTCTGCTGGTCGCGCCACCCGACAAACTCGACAGCGACGGCGCGGCAAATCGTCGCCAATGACCGCTCGAGATTGCGCACGCCGGCCTCGCGCGTGTAGTTGAAGAGTAAATGCTGCATAGCGTCGGGCTCGATGTGCACCGTGTTGGCGGGCAATCCGTGCCGCTCGTGCTGCTTGGCGAGTAACGTGGCCGCAATCGCCGTCTTTTCCGATGGTGTGTAGCCCGGCAAGTCAATCACTTCCATGCGGTCGAGCAACGGGCGTGGGATCGTGTCGAGCGAGTTGCACGTGGCGACAAACAGGACTTGGCTCAAATCGAGCGGCACGTTCAGGTAATGGTCAGTAAAGTGCGCGTTTTGCTCCGGGTCCAGAATCTCGAGCAAAGCTGCGGCTGGGTCGCCGCGCATCGGGTCGCGCCCGAGCTTGTCGATCTCATCGAGCAGAATCACGGGGTTGCGGGTGCCGGCCTTTTTCAGCGTCTGCACAACGACACCCGGCATGGCACCGACATAGGTCCGGCGGTGACCGCGCAATTCGGCCTCATCACGCACACCGCCCAGTGCGATCCGCGCAAATTGACGGCCCATGGCTGCAGCAATGCTCTTGCCGAGCGACGTCTTGCCCACGCCCGGCGGGCCGTGCAAGCACAGAATGGGCCCGTGCAACGCGTCGCGCAACTTCCGCACGGCCAAAAACTCGAGAATGCGCGTCTTGACCGGCTCGAGCCCGTGGTGATCAGCATCGAGCTGCGTACGCGCCGCGCCCAAATCCATGGCGTCAGGCGAGACATTGGTCCACGGCAGCGACAGCATCCAATCGGCGTGGTTGAGTAGCGTGTGGTACTCGGCCATGGCCGGGTTCATGGCCTTGGCGCGCTTCAGGTCCTTTTCCACGTGCTGCACGACATGCGCTGGGTACTTGCCGTCGGCCAGCCGCTGCTCGAGGTCACGCACGTCGTCGTTGCCCGCGTCGCGCGCGTTCATTCCGCCGGATCCGTCAAGTTCGCCGAGTTCCTTTTTGATGACTTCGAGCTGCTGCCGCAAGAGCAGTTCGCGCTGCTTCTTGGAGAGCGTGTCGCCGACCTTGTCGCGGATCGAGGCAGCCAGGTTCACGGCGTCGAGACGGCGGCGCAGGCTGGTCAGGATCAGGTCGAGCCGGTCGGGCAAGTCCTGCGAGAGGAGAGCGATGCGGTCGCCGGCAGACAACTCGGCGAGGCCGACGAGGGCAAACGAGAGTTGGTCGGCGGGCGCCGATTGCAGGAGAGCGCGCAGGTCGCGAACGGCCGAGGCAGAGAGGGACGATTGAAGGTGCGCGACGAGAGCGAGCGCCGTCTGGCGCACGGCAGCTACCATTTTGGCGAGGTTGGTGTCGGTGTCGGGGATTTCTGTCACAAGTGAGGCAGGGTGAGTCCGATGGTCCGAAACCAGCATCAATTGCAAACCAGAGACTGTAACCAATCCAGTCAAAGACCGCAACGACGTACCCGAGTCGTAGAGCAGCGAGACCGACGCGTAGAGCTGGCGCGGGTCGGCATGCGCGCTGATAAAATCCACGTGCACGCGCGTCAGGCCCTCGACGAGCACAATGGCGCCGTGCACGGGCCCAATCCGCGCGCGCACCGTCTTGACAATGCGGCCCAGACACCCGTACTCGGCCAGCTGGTCCGATGTCACGGCGTGCTGGCGTTCCGCGCCCTTGGACCGCGGCACCAGGGCCTTGGACGACGACGGCGAGGATGGCCGGTCAGAGTCCTGGTTCGATTCTGCGCCATCGCTGCTGGCCGGAGCAGGGCTTGCGGGCGGCAAGGACGGCACAGCGGGGACACAGGCGACGAGCGCATTGTCGTCAAGTCGCGCAAAGGCGTCACTGTCGCGCAGCGACAAGCGCAGCACGATGCCCGGGTAGAGAATGCGCGCGCCAAACAGCGGCACAACGGGCAGCAAGTCGTTGGCAGCAGCGGCAGGGCCGGTCGCGTTGGGCGCCATAGCGGGTAGCGATTATGGGGAGGTTGTTGGTGGTCTCGGACTGCGGAGCGTGGTCTCAGTCGGTCTTGGGCACGGGGTTGGTGTCGGTGTCGGGCGGAGCGGTTGCAGCGGGTCGTGGTCGGATTTGTCGGGCGGAGCGGTGAGTTCGGCGTGATGTCTCGGCCGATGCGAGCTGAAGCCGGTCGAATGCTTTGAACGACAGCAGATGAGAAGAGGAACGCGACTGTGACCCACCGTTCGCCACGGCACGTGCCCTTTGCCGAGGCATGCCGTCACCGCGTCACTCCGCGAGAGAGCTTTGCGTTTGCACATGATTTCCGCGTGCCTCTGACGTGGATCAACTGACTTGGCCTTTCGCAGCTTGCTTCGCTCTTTGCCTCTCAGCTGCTCCTTGCACCACGTCCGAAAATAATCGTCAACGCCGCGCCACTGCCCGCGCACGATTCGATTCCTGTCCGCGCGCCGTTGCAGCTGTGTTGAGGCACTAGGCAACAGAACGATCCGGTGGCGATGACTTGGCCGTGCTCGCGCCGAATGTGGACTTGACGGCCCGACATGGCACTGCAATCCACAACTCTCAACCTATCCTCAACTTTGCTCCGCGCGTTGCTGCCGCAACCGCTCCGTCCTCGCCAAGTTTATACTCGTTGACCAGCAGCCCCAACTTCACGGCGGTTACTCGACTCTGTTGCCGTCCTCATGGCGAGCCTCTTCGCCTCGGCGATTCGCGCCTTGCACGCGCTGATCTGGCACGGATTGTTGGTCCCGCTCGCCAAGATTGTTCATTTTTTCATCAAGGGCACGCTCTGTCCGTGCTTCGTTCCTGATTTGCCTCAGAACGACTGACACCGTCAGTCACGCAATAGATATTGTCTGGACCTCGATCGTCTACCCTACCGGCGTCATTGGCGCCCAGCTCGTGTTCCTCCTCATCAAGTCCATCTGGTACGGACCATTTGCGACGCGCCAGATCCTGCACGATGGTCTGCTCGGCGCTCCGCGCACATCGGTCGTCTTGCGGTACCCGTTCCAGGTCTGGATCCCGACCACGGCCATTGCAACAGTATTTGGCACCGTTTTTGGCCTCGGCCTCGGCATGCGCAACTATTTCGACTTGCTCTTCACGCTGATTCGGTCCGCGTGGTGGGGGATTGACCCGCGCCGATTCTACTTGCCCGACGGGCTCCTGGTCGCACCGACCCCACCGGACCCGCTCTACAAATCCGAGATTGGTCGCATTTTCGCCGTGGTCACGGGCGTCGTCGGCTTTCGCGCGCTTCTCCAGGCCGTGACGCTCATTATCCCGGGCATCTGGTATGGCGTCCTGCCGCGCGAATTGAGCATCAAGGACGCGCCGTGGCTGTGCGCGAAACCCAAGGACTGGTCATCGCTCGGGTCGCAATTATTTGGTCTCCTCGGTCTCGGGCTCGGCTTGCGCTTTTTCGTCTCCGTGCTCGTCTGGATCGCCTCGTGCCTGTGGTACGGACCCAACTATCGCCAGCTCGAATTGCTCGAATGGCCCATGCGCCACTTTGTCAAGTTCCTCGAGGCCCTGCTGTGCTGCTGTCTTTGCCTCGGCCAATGCCTCCTCTCGCCCATCATCAACCAGGACCTGAGCAACCGCGACGCCGAACCGACCTGGGCCGTATCGCGCGCGATTGGCGTGCTCGGTTGCGGTGTTGGGTTGCGCCAGTGGGTCCAGTACATCACCTATGTGCCAGTCGCCGCGTGGTACGGTGGGCTCGCGAACGTGACGGTCGCGGGGTACAAGCTCGTGCGGAACCCGGACCGTCCCACCGTGCCCAAATCGTGGGGTGCTCGCGCGCTGGGGATCGTGTTTGGTCTCGTTCTCGGTCTGCGGAATTGGATCCGACTGATTGCGCACCTCGCCGTTGTCGTGTGCGTTCACGGGTGGGCTGTCCTGCGCGGTGCATGGTTTGGCGTGGGACTCGCTGTACACTGTTCTGACGGGTGGATCGCAGCGCCCAAACCCGAACGGTACCCGACCACCGGCTCTGACTCGGTCTCGTCGCGGCTCGCGTTCTACTTTGGCGCCATGACGCTTGGCGGACTTGGGCTCGGTGTCTACAACTGGGCCAATATGGTGACGGTCCTCCTACTCGCGACATTTTACGGTGCGCTCGATCTCAATATCGCGTTTGGCAAACTCAAGTTCAAGTCGTCGCGGCGCACCATGAAAACAATACCCGGCCGGACCCTGGGCGTCGTGTTTGGGCTCGTCGTGGGCTGGCGCAATATCGTGCAGGCGATTTGCATTGCCGGATTTGCGGTCGTGCTCGTTGCGTGGTATATCGCCCGTGGGGCCTATTTCGGTCTCGTTCCGACTGCGCAAGTCCGGTATGGTATGCTGTCGAAGATTGACGACTCGAATATCGTCTACAAGTCGCGCGTGCGCCACGTTTGGGGCGCGGTCGGGTCAGTGCTCGGACTGGGGATTGGCTGGCGGTGGATTCTCAACCTTGGGTCTGCGATCCTCTGGTGCTCGTGGTACGGCGGGACCGCGTGGGGTCTCTCGGAACGGTGGAGTGTTCTCGGGCCGCACCGTGCTAGTGAGGCAGAGGAAGCAGCCGCGCCGAATCGAATTGATCCCGTCCGTGTCGTGCTGAGCGTGCCTGGGCTCGTCGTTGGATGGCGTGCCATGATCGATGCGCTTCTCAGCGCCATTGTGCTGTCGTATTTGACGCTTGCGAGCGCCGTCGTGCGCCTGGGCCGCGGACTCGTTTGGGCCACAGTCAATGCCAAGGCGTGCGCGATTCATTTGGGCCTTGGCGCGTGGTATGGAGCGGTACGTTTGCACGACTTCCAATTTCTTTTTGCTTCTCTCCGCTGATGCTATCACTATCGTCAAGGCCCCGTCTCTATTTTACTGCCGTGACGGTCTTTTCGACCCACCGCCGATCCTCATCGCCACGTCGTCGAACGTCGAGTTTATCCGGTGGGCCGGGAGCGTGTTTGGTCTCTTTGTCGGCTGGCGCAACGTGCTCAACACCGTTTCGATCATCTTGCCCGCGTTCTGGTCCGGCTGCCTCCCAGGCAATGTCTTGTTTCCGGACGGTGTTCTCAAAGCCATGTCGGACGATATTTCGGCCCTGCATGTGATCGTTCCTGAGGCCGAATCTATCCCGCCGAGCCCGGTTCAACCTGCCGTCCCCGAAACCAAACCTAGTCCACCGTCTTCATCGTCTGCAGCCGCAGCTCTGACGTCGGTTCCGCTCGTCGATACGCCTCCCCCACCCCCGCCCCCACCCCCACCCGCAACTGCGCACGATGACGCGCCCGTGCCACCGAAACCGCGCTCGCCCGGGACCGAAATGACGACACCGCTCGGGCGCGTCTTTGGGCTCGTGTTCGGCCTCGGCATCGGGTTCAAGCGCGTTCTCGACGCGCTTTCCATCATGGCGATGGGGTTCTGGGTCGGCGCGGCGCCAAAACTCCTCGACATCCCCGACTCGCCGCTGCACGCGCACCTTGGCGTCGTTTACGAGTACCAGCACTGGACGGGCCACTTTCTCGGTGGGATCAGCGGGCTCGGTTTCGGATTGCGGTTCTGGGTCCTGTTCCTCGCAGCCGCGGCCAAAGGCATGTGGTACGGCGTGAACCCGCGCGCGGCGCACTCGGTCGATGGGCTACTGTCCGTCCCGTCGGCGACGATTTGGTCGAACATTTCTGCGGGGATCGTGTTTGGGGTGTTTGGTGCTGGGGTCGGCCTCCGCGCGGTGGTCAATGCCGTGACGGTGATTCCGTTTGCGATGTGGTATGGCGCGATCGGGATGTGGTACTTGGACGATGGGATTCTCGGGAAGCCAAGGAAGCCAATGACGACGTGGCTCGGTCGTGCGTTCGGCGTCGTGTTTGGCCTGGTCGCGGGTCTGCGCACGTTTGTCGATGTGCTCGCGATTGCGATCCAGGGGTTCTGGTGGGGCTGTTTCCCGGTCGAGCTGACACTCCACGACGCGCTGTTGGGCGGGCAGTTGCCGGCGTACAAAGTGCCGTCCAAGGTCGTGCGCGCGTTTGGCGTCTTCGGTGCGGTCATTGGCATGCGGCAGGTGATGGTCGTGGTGTTCTATATTCCGTTTGGTTCGTATCGTATTTCCTTATTCGCTTCTCCTTACCCCATGCGCCGACCTGACACGTTTTACGTTTTTGGTTCGACAGCCTTGTGGTACGGCGCGTACCCCGAGTTCTTCCAGCTCCCGGAACCGTTCACGTTCATGAACGAGGACATCTGGTTCAACCAGACGCGCATCTCGTCGCGGATTCTCGGCGCCGTCTTTGGTGGGATCATCGGCGTGCGCCTCGTTCTCGACTTTGTCCTCATGATCATCTACTCGGCAATCCGCGGGTGCTTTAGCCGCGTCCGACTCCATCCGCCGACCAATCGGCCGCGGCATCCGTACCAGACTCAAATTTACGTGCGCCACGTATTTTCCGCCCTCTTCATTGCCGCCGTTTGCGGCGTGTCCGTATGGAAGTCTCGCCCGCAGGTCGACACGATGTGCATTGCAGCAGCTGCCGCGGCCGGCGTCGGGGCCTTGATTGGTCTGCAGAACCTGATCAACCCAATTTTTTACTGGCGTGCCGGCAAGTTCCTTGCCGACGCGGTGCTGATCGTTGTGGGCGTCGCGCTCTACCTGCCGCTGTTCCTCGTCGTCTTGCTCGTCACGCACCAGGCGCGCACCGTCCGGTGGATCGTGCAGTACGCAACGTCCACGACGCGGGGACGCTACCGGCCACGGCTCGTGCGCGCCGTCGTTGCCATTATATTGACGTGGGGCGCGTTCACGGTGGCGTGTATCGCCGTACGGCGCTTTACTGGTTTGTCGTTAGGCATCGCACTTGCGGTCGGTGCGGGCGCGGCGATCGTCACGAATTTCGCAGTCGCCATGGCGTATCGGTTCACTGAGGCGATTGTGCTCGGCGGGTGGCCGATGGCCGATGCGGACGTGCTGCTGAACGAGGAAAAGGCCGCGGTGGTCAAGCACTTGAATGTCAATATGCGGCTCGCGCAGCGCGGGTTGCGGTCTGACCCGCTTGGACCGATGCGGTTCTATATTCGCGATTTCGGCTTGGTACGCCTCCTCGTGTGGTGATGAGAGTGCTTGGCTAGGTGAACGAACGTGGGTTTTTTTCGACTGTAGATTTCGCCCGACGAGCGCAAGCTCAAGGTCATGCGCGACTTGTTCCTCGAAGCCGACGTCGTTGTACAGGACATGCGCGGCGCGACGTGGGAGCCGGCACCACCGACTGAGCCGCACCCCGCGGGCGAGCCAGGACCTCGACCACCATCACATCGCACATCCACGGCTGCGCCATCGACCCCATCAAGCCAAGCCAGCGCGCCGGCCTCCTCAGACGAGCCGCCACCATCCGACGCGATATCACCCGCATCCCTGTCTCCAACATCCGACACCCCACCCGACGCGCTCCCTGACGCGGCCGACCCACTGGAACCGCCACTCCCGACCACCTCGACACCACCGCCACACGCAGCGCTTGACGCGTTCCCGGACATGATCGACCCGCAAGCTCCCGCACTCCCGTCCTTTGCCGAGGCCATGTACGGCACCGGCGCGGCGGCACCCGCCCAGCTCGCACCCGAGTACGAGAGTCTTGAACCCGTGGCGGTCCCGGCGCTCGACGAAGCCACGGCGACGGGCGTTTTCGCGCTGCATGAGGTGGTGCCGATGCCGAACTACGTGCTCGAGCTGCGGTTCCCGCTGGACGTGAGCGTGGAAATGATTGCGCGCGGGTTCAAGCCGAGGCAGTTGCTGGTCGTGAAGCGCGAGAGGAGTCAGCCGTGGGCAGAGGCGAATGAGGTATGATTGGTCGTTGCGTGGAGGTGGACATGGTGGATTCGTACTGATATATGTGGCAATTTTGCTTGGTGCTGCTCAGAACACTCAATGAGTAAAATGACGAGGACACACAGACCGATTGGCTTTGTGTCGAGATTACAGTAGATCTTGGCAGTGGGGCTCTTGGTTGGTGCGTTCGTTGCCCTTCACCTCGGGCTAGAATAACGCGTCGTGGCTCTCACATGGCTCCCTGCCGCAAGGGGAAATGTAGAACGCAGTAGTAATTAATGGGAACGACGAACGAATTCCGTTTTCCTATGTCAGCTCATGCATTATCACCCCAAGATTCTGAAAGACCTGTGCTGGAACTCCTTCATTTGTGCGCGGCTCTCCTCTCCACCTGAAGTGATTGCACGTCCGCACCAGCTGCAGCTTCAGGAAACTGCGGTCAGTCGTGCGCGTCAGATGCTCAGCTCAGTACGATTTCTCATTCAACCGATGGTCATCCAAGTCAAATGTTGTCCACGCCAACAGTCGCAGATAACTGCTTTCATGTCCACCCTACTTCCTGGCACTAACTACACCTGTTCCGTTCGTAAATACATCTTAAACGCATCAAATCAATGCCTCGACAAGAAAGAACACTTCCTTCAACTTTGCCAAAATACGAGACGGAATGGCACGGCTGAAAACGACCAAGGTGATCCGTTCGTGCGGGCTGCGCGGCGGCAACACATCAATGAGGAATGGCGTCAGTTTGTTGAATGCACCGGTCCACGTCAACTCGAGCGACCGCAACGTCGGCGGCAACGCTTCGATCCACGTGGCTGCCTTGCTGCCATCAAGATCGTTACCCGATAGATTCAACACGTGCAGCCGTGGTGGAAGCGGAACAGGCAGCACATCCAAGTTGTCCTGGCTCAGGTCGAGATGCACAAGCGTCCGAGGCCAGTGGTCGACCAGATGGGCGAGGTCGCTTGCTTCCACTGTACACGCCCGTAGCTGCAGAGACTGCAGGCGTGGAGGCATATGTTGCGCAAGATGCGGGAGGACACCCTTGCCGTGGAGCTGCCATTCGCACAAGTCAAGCGTTGTGAGAGACTTGGGGAGCCGAGCAATCACGTCAAAAGAGCACGTCAACGTCGGGCGAGTCGGCCATGAGCGAGAGCCGCGTCAGGGTTGGCGCAAGCGGCAGAATGCGGCCCATTTCAGGGTGCCATTTCGGGATCGTCACGGTGAGATTGCGCTGGGCGGGCGGGAGGGTAAGCTTCAAGGGCCGAAGGAGCGCGATTTCCCCATTCGAGTGGCGCAAATCAACGTCAAACTGCAATTGCCCGAGTCCCGTGGGCACCAGTTGGGCAAGTTGTGCGCACAGAAGGTATTCGGCCTCATCAAAGACTGCCACGCGCAGCGCCAGCTGATCAAGACGTGGGCAATGCATGAGCGCTTGCACAACTTGGACCAGGCTCGCTGGGCTGGTCGACGTCAGGAGCGTGCAAGACTCGAGGTGGTCAAGCTTTGGCAGGGCCTTGACCAGACATGGATGACAGCGTGGCCACACGACTGACGCAAGGTCAGACCCATTCAAAACAATCGAGAGCTTGCGGAGCGAGCGAGGTAGATTCTCGAGAAGGAGCACGACGGCCGAGTCTTGGCCGTGATAATAACTCATGACGTCAATCGACAAGGATCGAAGGGTTCGAGGCAACACGCGGAAGAATTGCTGCGTTTCCGTGATCATGGAGAGCGAGCAGCCATCGAGCATCAATGAGGTCACGGTATCCAAAATTGACGTCTGGATCTGGTTGATGATGGAAACGAGCCCAATGATTCGAAGGGAGCGACACAACGGCGGAATGAACCTGGATGATCGATTTCCTTCATAGTTGCGTTGAATCGTAAAGTACTGCAGTGAAGCAGCGCGAATTGGAACCAAAGACCACGTTGCCGATGCACCGTCCAGCACCATTTGCCCGTCAAGGTCAGAGGAAAACGGTTGGCGGTTCATGTCGCGCTGGGGCAGAAGCAAGAACCAGCGCGGGTGTCCAGCTTTGTCGAGCACAATAGACCTCTTCGTTTCGTCAATTTGAGCAGCAAACGACCCAACTTGGTATTGGCCAACTGGTCCGACAAGAGAGAACGTGTCATTCGTTGAGCAAACGATCTCAGTCCCAAAGTCGGGACAATAGGACACTGTTAATCCCCACACTGCGTGTGCTCGGAGGGACGCTGAGACAGCAGGCGCAAAAAGCAACGGTGCTGCCAGGGCGAGTTGGACGAGCGACTCGCGATCCGTCGCATTGACCCACGTGCAAATGACGTTCAAAACGTCGGTTGGCAGCTCGTTGAGAGCGGTCATGGCCGGTGCAAGGGAGGACGTTGCCGGCACGGACATGCTTGCAAGTGTTGAAAATAAACGGGTGGGCGTGCTGCTGTAAGCAGGGGCAACAAAGTGGAGCGGCCGACAAGTTGATTCTTGCCGGTGCCGAGGCAATTTGAGAGATGCTAGATGTTATTGCGGCTGGTCGGTGTTGGGAGAGACTGGGCGGTGTTGACTTGCGAGGGCGGGCGCGTCCAAGGATCCAATAATCATGACGCCCGCGTGCTTGCATGGCTTTTTGTGATGTGAACATGCAACCAGGCTTCAAGCCTCTTTGCGGTGGCCATCTTTTGTATCACATCCCGGAGACTCTTCACAGAACAATGGAATGCTCGCACATATCAATCGGCGCTGTGGCCATTTCCAAGTCTCTCTTCCACCATTTCAAGGCAGCGGCTCGAGCACGCACATGGCGGTGTGGGCAATAGTTCTGGTCATCGTTTACACAAAACTCTCCGCCAGCTCTTGATGCATAAGACGCACCGAGGAGGGTATGAGAGGGCACACGACGAGATGAATGAGGTCGCCCTGAGTGCAATTACTGGGTGACCAATGAACTGTTTTCGCTTCGCCGCGGTCGTAGGGGGCAACAGACAGGGCTAATTGTCATGCATGGCGCTGAATTACTTGCCATTGATCACATCTACCAACGCTTGAGCAGGCCACCAAGCTCACCAGCGATGGAACATGCCGTTTAGTCGCCGTTTTCGGCGTTTGCAATGGTCCTGCTCTCAATTGTCCGTGGTGGCCCTCTTCTGGCTTCGCACATCTAGACCTGAATGAATCCATTGACATGGCTGAATCGAAGTACAGTGTCCTTATTCGAGTGACTGCGTCAGCTCAACGGACCGTCTTGACAGCTCTGTGTGCTTCATGGCGCGCGCCGTTGCCATCAAGGAGCGCCTCTTGGAGGTCGCGTCCAAACATCACACTTCCACACTGGCTTGTTGATGCTGTAGAGAGCGCTCAATGATTTCTGACTCTTTCACTCCATCGTTACTTGTGTGATTGATGCGACCGGTCAGACCAGGCCTGCAGCAGCTAGGGCACGAATGCCCAAGTGGGTCGGTGCGCCTGATTGATTTACGCCCCGAACGGGAGAAACAAAAAGACTTGGCACATGGTTTGTCCGTTGGTCAAGAGGAGTGACCAAGCATATTATTCGCCGGAACCATGTCGAAGTGCCGGGAAGCATTACATCGCCTCGCCAAAGCTGGCCACGAGCTGGCCAGCCCACGTCAGAGGCGCAACATTTGTTTGCCAACGCGTTGTTGAGGTGCAACGAAAACGTCCAAGCTCTCTTTCTCTCCGCCGAAGCGTCAAGCTGCTGCATCTTCATCAGTTGACTCCAACCACCATTTGCTTCAAAACTACGCGCAAAGAGACCCAGCAAGGCGACCAGTCTCGATTGATCAACAAACCACGATGACCGACTTTTTCTCGGCAAGCACGTCGATGCTCGAGACGCCCGTTTCGGCGGTCCTCTCGTTTGCGCCGCTCTCGCCCGTTGCGCGGCAGCATGTCACCGGCGCCTACACGACGCTCGCGTGGATGACGGCCATCACGGCCGCGACAAGCTACGGCGTGCTGACCGGGTGGCTGCCAGCACTGCACCCGCTCATTCCGTTCATCGGCATGATGGTGGCACTCGGCGTCTTCAGGATGTCGTCTCGAACCAAGGACGCATTGACGACGCGCCGCGCGGTGTTGGCCGGGTTTGCCGCGCTGGAGGGCGCGTCGCTCGTCGGTCTGCTCGAGCTCGTGCAGCTTGTCTCGCCGCGCATCCTGCCGCAGGCGGTTGTGTCGACGCTGCTCGTGTTTACCAGTTTCTCCGTCGCTGCCATGACGTCGACGCGCCGGTCCATGATTTACTTGTTTGGTGCGTTTGGCCCAAATGAAGGTCGCGAAATGGGACATTCATCTGACCATCTGACTTACTTGGTTGACGAAGGCTTCCTTGGGTCGGCGCTGAGCATTCTGGCGTGGATGTCATTTGCCAACGTTTTCATGAGCTCGCGGCTGCTATTCAACGGCGAGCTCTACTTGGGTCTGCTCGTATTTGCTGGCTATGGTACGTCTGAGCGCGTTCATTCCCTACCTATCCACCCAAATTTCCTACGAAAGCTGACTATTCTCCACTTTTCTCTCGCTTTCTTCCAGTCATGTTCGACACCCAAGTCATGCTCGCACGCGTTCCGGCGCTCGCGGTCATGGACCGCGTCGGACGCGAGCACGCGCACATGGACAGCGCGATTGAGCTCTACCTGGACCTGATCAATGTGTTTGTGCGCATTGCAATCATCATGGCCAAGAACGCGGCCAAGGGCCAGGCGCGGCGCAACGGTCGTGGTGACGACAGTGACGACGATGACCGCCGCTCGTCGCGACGCGCCGGCACGCGTCGCCGCTAAGTTGGCCGGCGTGGTGAGGATTCCAACGCTGCATCACATATGGGGAGCGATTATCCGTGGTGGACTCTGAGCAGTCGGTATTTCGGCTAAGAAACACAAGCGGTGTATATTTGCGATTCTGCTCTTCTCGCGCCGAGACGGGCGTGCACAACGGTGGAGAGCTCTGGCACGAGAGATTGCTCCAACATCTTATGTAAAACGGGCAGTCGGGTCAGGACAAAGTCAGAGGGCGAATGCCAAGGTCGATGGTTGTGGGATGTGATCACAGGCGAGCCGGCGTTTGGCCCGTGCTAGCCGTGGCAGCTCGCCCAATCCGGATTCCCGCTGCTGCTGCTCCCTCATCACCCCTCGACCAACGACCCTCGACCGGCGCGACGACGAACACGACGCTGACGCCCTGCTCGCCCGCTGCGACTTGCTGCACCCGACGCTGCCGACAAGTCCGCGAGCATTTGCAAGCCGTCGCCTCACGCTGTCCCTGCCGAGTGCCGCCGACGCCCCGACCAGACGTGTGACGTCCCGCCGTCCCTTCTTCGACTCCCTCGACCGTTACCTGGCAAAGTCACTTCGACACCATGACCCAACTGCCGCGCACGCCGCTGCCGCACACGCTGGAAAAGTCGCTGGCCGCGCAAAAGGACGAGGCCGTGGCGCTAGCCACGCCCGAGCCGGCCTACGACGTGCGCCACCCGCTTTACCTTGGCGAGTGGCCCAAGTCGGTGCCGTATATGCACCACGACATTGCGCGCGACGACATGGACGAGCCGCACCTCAAGCGCAAGCACGCGATTCTCGACAAGTACCCCGAGGTCAAGCAGTTGTACGGTGTCGAATGGCGCACCAAGTACATTACGATTGCGCTCGTTTCGCTGCAGGTTGCGCTCGCCTACACGTTTGGCGCCGGCTACTTGCGCGACGCGCACTGGGGGTGGATGGTCGCGGCGGCCTACGTTGTCGGTGGCACCGTCACGGGCATCTACGGCGTGCTGATTCACGAGTGCGCGCACAACTTGGCGTTCAAGACGCCCTTGTTCAACCGCATGCTCGGTCTCATTGTGAACATTGGCATCGTACGGCTCGTTTTTTTCCCTCGCACCCATCTGTTCGCCTCTTTCGACACCTCGCCTAATCTGATTTCATGCCCTCCCACCTACCCACGTTCCCAGGTCTTCCCAATTGCTTCGTCGTTCCGCCGGTACCATCTCGAGCACCACACGTTCCAGGGCGTGCACGGCAAGGACCCGGACTTGCCGCTCGATGCCGAGTGGAAGCTCATCAAGGGCAACAAGTTCCTCAAGTTCCTGTGGGTGTTTTGCTACCCGTTCCTCTACGTGTTCCGCGGCGCTGCCATGATGAAGTCGCCGCAGACCTGGGAACTCATCAACTGGGCGTGGACCATCTCGACCGACTTGGCCGTCTTCACCTACTGCGGCCCGCGCGGGCTGCTCTACCTGTTCCTCTCGCTGTGGTTCGGGTACGGGTTCCACCCGGCCGCTGCGCACTTTATTCAGGGTACACAACTTCGCGTTTCGCGTGTTTTTCGACTTTCCCGAACCGACCACGAACTGACTGCCCTTGTTCCCCGTCCAGAGCACTACACATTCGAGCCCGGCCAGGAGACCTACTCGTACTATGGCTCGCTCAACGTGCCGTTCATGAACATTGGCCTGCACAACGAGCACCACGATTTCACCAAGATTGCCTGGTCCAAGCTGCCGGCGCTGCGTGCGACCGCGCCCGAGTTCTACAACGAGCTCGCCTACCATACGTCGTGGGTGCGCGTCATTTACGACTTTATCATGAAGGACGACTTGGGCCCACAGTCGCGACTCGGGCGTCAGTTTGAGGACCACTTGGCCGGGCGTGCGACGATCAAGGCCGCGCGCAAGGCCAAGCGCGACTAAGCGACCGGCATGTCAGCGGTTGGGCGACGCTGTGCGCGCCCGCGTCATGGACGTTTTCGCGGCGTAAGTAGCGTGACCGTGCTGCGTCGAGAGCACGGTGGGGCGCGCACCTGTCGTTGCATTCTTTTTTATCCCCTTTTTTTCAATTGTCCAAATGATTGCACGTCTCTGAAAAACCTTTTGTTTTCACTCGGTTCTCTTTCTCCACCGTTTCCTTTGGCCTCCCGCGCAATAGATGGGTCACTTTTCTCGCTCATCTTCAAGTCGCAACTTGGTGCGCAAAGTGAACCATCCACGCCCTTCTCGCCCATGTATTCGTGCTGATGATGAAATGACGCCCGACCCAAACTGCAACTGCAAAAACAACGAGAAAAAACCAAACCGATCCGACCACACCCAAGAACTGTCACGCCGTGCCTACTTGCGCGCCGCGGGCTTCTTGAGCTTTTTCGGGACTGCCTTCTTCTTGACCGGCGCCCGCGGTACATCCACGTTGTCGTCCTCGTCGTCATCACCCTCAGTCCTCCGATCCTTGCGCTTTTTGGTCGGTTCTCCCGACACCGCCAGCTCCTCAAACGTATCTTCCTCGTCGTCCTCATCCCCGAGTTGCCGGCGCTCCAGCGCATCGAGCTCGTCCCAAACCTCATCCCCAACCTCCTCGTCCTCCTGTTCCGCCTGCCCCTCCGGCTGCGCACCCCCACTTTCAATCGGCGTCCTCCACACGACCGCCGCCTCCAACCGCTGCTTCACAAACCAACGCGCACGTACCGCATGACTCTTCGCGTCCCAGACCCGCACAAATCGGTCCAACCCAACCGCACACACCACATCGGCTCCATCCGGCATCGTCGCTGGGAGCACCTGCCGCACGGCGCCCTGTGCGCCCTTGTAGGCCCCAGCCACCGCTGATCCCGCCGCGATCGGCTTACCCGACCGCCGCGCAATCGACTTGTTCCGCGGATGATCCGGGTCCCCCGCGGCGCGCGCGGCCTTCCGTGCGTGCGCGGCAGCCTGGGTCGGGGAAATGCGGTAGACGGCGCCCTTGGAGTCGGAGACGAGCAGGTCCGAGTGGGACGTAGGGGGGAGAACGGTGAGCGAGCGGAGAGGTTGGTCGCCGACGTGGATGACGGCGGTCGGGCGGCGTTGCTTGGTGGTGTCGTAGAACTTGACCTACACGTGGGTTGATCAAGTGAGCGATGGATCGCGACGTCACCCCGCGCGATCGCAACGCCGTCCTTACCTCGTGGTACGCCGTACACGTGGCCATCTGCGTGCCCGTGGCATTCAAGAACCGCACGTCCGTGATCCACACGGGCACGCGGAGACCCACCGAATCAAACGGGACGTTCCGCGCGCGCCAGACGACCGTGTGTCGCAACTCGCCCGTCCAGACAGACGGTTTCGCGAGTCCCGTGTAGAGGTGTTCCTCCTTCTTGTCGGCCTCCTGCGATTTCGGCGCATTCAAGTCGACCAGGTGCAAGTCGCGCTCGTTGCCGCCGACCGCGAGCAAGTGCCGGTGGTGCGGCGCGCAGGGGCGTACGCGGTGAATGTCCTTGCCGAGATCGACCGTTTGCACGCTGCCCGCGACTTGGAGGATGGCGGTGGTGGTGGTGGACCGGGGGGTGTTCGGCGCCGGGTCGAGCGTGATGGCCGCGAGCGTGCCGCGGGAGTTGACGGCCATGATCGTTGTGCTAAACGACGCGAGAGCTCAGATTTTCCGTCCCATCACGTCATCATCTCCATCGCTGGGAAACGTACTCATCCAACGCATCCACGTCAACCACCTTCACCCACTCGCGCTTCTCCACAATCGACATCCCCTCGGGGGGTACAAACGCCGCCACCGACGCGAGCAACGGTCCCGGCCCTTCCTCTTCCTCATTCACGCGCGCATGGTCCCACACGTCGACGACCCCATTCGCGCGCGCGACCAGCACGGCCTCGCGCCCACGGATCGTGACCGATGCCATGGCCACGACCGCCGCATTCTTATCGAGCGTGCCGAACGTCGTGCACTGCGCGGCAGCGGCTTTGGCCGCGGCTTCGGCGGCGGCGCGCGCACCGGGTTCCATTGGGCGTAAAGCGGAGGGGGCGCCGGGGACGGCGGGCGCCGAGGAGGAGGAGCGAGGGGCGGATAGCGGGACGGCCTTGATCTGGCCACCTTCGGTGCCGGCGAGAATGTACATGGTTGGTGCGTGGTGGTGCGATTTGCGCCCGCGCAGACGGGGGACCACGGCCACGGCACAACCGGCACCGCAAGCAGCACCAAGGCCACAGGCCGCCGCAACGGCCGTCGCTTCCGTCGCGCCCGAGAAGCCGCGCCCTCACAACGAGCAGTGGGGCACGCGGCTGCCGTCGTCGGTCGTCAAGCCATTGATTGGGATTGCCGAGCACTACATGACGCACGCCATGTTGCACAGCGAGATGATGGGCGCGCTGCCGTCGACCATGGCGTGGCCGGCCCTCA
>GG745331.1:1356070-1366420 GCA_000151295.1 Allomyces macrogynus ATCC 38327
GATGGGCCCCGCCGAAGGCCATTCCCCCCGGCCCCTTACTTGGGGCTTACTGGCTCCCGCCAATTGCCCCGCCAGGGGCATTCATCAAACTCGCCAAAACGAGGCCGGTTGACAAACGCGAAAATGCGCCCCTGTCAAGTCGCGGGCCAAACGACGTGCGCCGCCTGCGACCGCGACGGAGTCGGCGACGCGCCGTACCCGACGCCCGTCGCACCGTACGCCGGGAGCGGGTCCGGGCGCGGCGCGGCCGCAGCCGCAGCCGCAAATGGCGGGCGAGCCCCCGCTGCGGCAAGCGGACGCGCATGTTGCATGAACGAGCTCGCTGACGACTGGATATCGCTGGCGCCGTCCCCGCCACCGGCGCGCCCAATATCGTCGTCGTGCAGCCAATTCTCAATCTGCGCCGAGTGCTGCACCATATCATTGCTGAGTTCGCCGAGCTTCGACGCGAGCACCTGGATCCGGTCGTCCTGGTCGCGAATATGATCGTTCTGCTTCTCGATCGTGGCCTCGCGGTCGGCCAGGGCGTGCGCGGCGGCAATCGACTCGGCGTGGTCGTCCCACTCGTTGCGCAGCGCCTGCAGCGCTTCGTACACCCGCTGCTCAATCGTTTCGCGCACGAGTTCAAATGGCATGTTGAGGACGGGGGGTGGCGAGTCGCCGGGCACAACGCTCGCGTGCATGTGCTGCAGTTCGCGCCACAGGTCATAGAGCGATTGCTTGAGGTGGTCGACTTCGGCGAGCAATTCGCGCTCACGCTGCTCGGTCGCGTGCAGGACTTGCGCGTAGAATTCGTCTTTCTCGCCGAGTTTCTTGCCGCGGAAGGGGGTCGGGTTCGCGACGGTGAAGTAGATTTTTGCGTCGCGCAGGCGGTCGTTGGTGAGCTTGAGCATCTTCTCCTTGGCCTGTTTGAGCTCGCGCTCCCATTTGCGCTTCTCGTGCTGGGAAGGGGGACATAGGTGGTGGGTGAGCGGCGGGCGCGAGATGGGAAAAGTGGTGCGATCAAGTCGTACATCAAACTGAGCCTTGGATTTTAGGAAACTGCTCTTGGTGCGCTTGAGCTCGTCGGCCGTCACCTTGAGCCGCTCGTTGACCTCCTTGAGCTGACTCTGCAATTTGCTGAGTACAGAGAGGGGCATGGCGTCAACAACTGAAGAGCCCACTTTCGCCGACGCAGTGGCCAGCACGCAGTCGAAGTGCGTACCTGCACTTGGCAATCTGCGCCCGTGCTTCGCGCTCCACGAGCGCCGTGCGGTCTTGTTGCCTCTCCTATTCATCATCCCGCCCGTCACGACTCGTTGGTCAGTCGCATCGACTGAAAGAGACGGCCGCAAATGAGAAAAACGGTACCAATTTCGCGACCATCGTGTCATAGTCAGACTCTACCCGACGAAAGTTGGATTCGAGGTCTGAGCGGTAGGCGCTTTCGCGCTAATTCAGCGCGTGAGGTCAATCATCGCTGCAAACATTGGTGCCGACACCCGCACAGACGAACCTGTCGGTGCTGCAGGAGCATGAACATGGCGTTCATAATATCGGCGGCCTGGTTCTCGTTGGCGCCCACGAATTGGAGCGGACTGGGGAGGCCGTTGAGTGCGAGTTCGCGGTTCAGGTACTCGACGGCATTGTCGAGGTTCTCGGGACCGGCAAACGAGGTCCTGGCGCGGCGAACAAGGGTGAATAAGTTGCGCGACGACGGAGAGAGGCTCGGGTGCAGATTGAACGGCAACCGACGGTTGTCGGACTGGAAATGCATACGATTGGTTGGATGTCTGCTCGAAACCCGGGTCCTCGTCCATGACGTAGTCGCCGTCGTCGGCGTAATACGACGTGCGTCCGAGCATCATTTTGGCGGGAGAACACTTGTCGAAATGGGCTGTTCAGGTTCGTGGTCGTTTTGGAAAGTGGTCGTCTCGTACGGGCGGTTCTTGGCCACGAGCGGGTAGTCGCCGGCCCACGTTTGCTCGGCCGGGTGGAATGCCTCGAGTAGACTGGTTGCCGCGAGTTGAAGGTCGCGAACGGTTGCTGGACGTTGAGGGATTGATGAACTGGTGGAACGGTCGGTCGTCTTGCCACCGTTGAGCCGCCTCTTGCTTGCGGTGAGATGCGGTGGAGCAGGTCAGCCAGCAACACATGATCGAGCAGTAAAGGCAGGGACACTCGACATCGTCCTCGTCTCTTGCCAGCTCGCGATCAATCCACCATTGCCGTATCCACCATGCCACCAAGAGCAGCACCACCAGCGACGCTCAACCTGGACGAGGTGGCCCAAAAGTTTCCGCAACGAGCCGAGGCCATTGATGAGCTGCAAAACCTCCTGGGCGATGTTCGTCAAATCAACTTCAGCGCCCTATCGTAAGTGCCGAATCCTCATGCCCGCACGCCCGCGTCTGGTCGCTTCTGCTGTCTAGCTCGACCTACCTGCTCCCCGAGTACCCATTGTCGTGCACGGCGCCTCTTCAACAGGCAAGACGGCCGTCCTGACGGCAGTGCACGCCACCTACAATGTCGCCAGGCCATTCCATGCGGCGCTCGTTTCATGTGAAACGGCCATCACACCCAAACTGCTTTTGACCAAGGTTATCCAGCAATGGACCGAATCGAAGACACGACCGGATCGGGTCGCGGTGCCAAGGGCCGACTCGCTCTGCGGTTTTGTGACGGCGGCACGAGCCGTGATCCCATCCGGAGCGACGGCACGTCGCGTCATGGTCCTGCCGATTTGATCCTGGCACGTGGTCTTCATGTTCCTGGGTTGACGAAGATGATGTACTGTTTCCGCAGATCATCGACGACGCCGACCAGCTGCTGGGATGGGGAAGCGAGATTATCCAGTTTTTGCTCCGCGTCGCTGAATTGGTGCGTTCAGCCTTGGTTTTTGTCAAGTCATTGGACAGGGAAACTCATCTTGTACGTTCTCCACCCCAGGCCAGTCGCCCAATCGTGCCCATTCTCGTCACCAAATCCGATTGGCGCCAGTTCACGCCGCTGTTCCCGGCTCTCGTCGTCGAGTTTCCGCCCTACTCAAAGGAGGACGTGTGCTCCATTTTGCTCGAGTCGGCCCCCGCCGCTGACGTTGTCGACGACGCGAACGGCGATGGCGAAAACGAAGCCGCAGCGGATCCATTCCCCGTCTACCAGCTCCTCGCCGAAATGCTGTTTGATACGATGCGGCAGTGCTGCAACAATCTCGAGGAGATTCGCTACGTGACCAACCACGTCTTTGCGCTCGCGCGCACGCTGATTGCTGATGGGACCGGTACTCTCGCTTTCTTCCAACTTCTCGCGCGCGCTTCAAGCCTGCTATCTGATCATTCCCACTCGTCATTTGCTAGTCGACGTCAAGTACCCGCATCGCGTCATGAACCACGTCAAGGAAGACATCAAGCACCTGACGATGCAGCTCTACTCGGGCCATTCGTCGGCGCCCATGACCGCGGAAAAGGACGATAAACTCAACCTCGAGCTGCCGACGACGACCAAGTTTTTGCTGATTGCTGCCTACTTGGCGTCCTACAACCCGACTACGCTCGACCGCCATTTCTTCACCAAGGGCCGCGACACGTCGCAGGTCAAGCGGCGCAAGGTCGATGCCTCGGGCAAGAAAGTTGCCGGTGCTGGGCCCGTGCGACAGCAGCTACTAGGGCCCAAGACGTTCCCGCTCGAGCGCATGCTGGCGATCTTTCACTCGATCGCTGACGAGCAGGTCGAGAACAACATGGACATTCACCACCAGGTGCGGTTGTGATTTGCCGGTCACGTTGCAGTGCGACGCGATACTGGCACTCACCCATCACGATGTCGACTTGTAGGTCGCGACGCTCATTTCGCTGCGGTACCTGACGCGCGTGAGCGCGGCCGATGCGATCGACAATTACCGATGCAAGTGCAACGTTTCGTTTGAGATTGTGCAAAAGATTGCCAAATCGCTGCGGTTTGAGCTGAGTGAGTGTCTGCATGATGTCCATTCGTGAATTTTTCTTGAACATGCAGTGGTTTTTCCTTTTCTTCATTCTCTTCCTGACCGTGAGGGCTCTTCTCCGCGCGGCGTCTGCTCCGAACAGTACGACGGAAAAGAGACCTGCCGGCGCCCAAAATTATCGTAAACGAGCATGTGTCTTTTAATTTTCCCTCGTCCTTGAACATGGTGAGAGCAGCCACGGTGTCACGACGGCAAGCGGATCTGTTCAGCTTGGCAGCACTTCTTGGCAACGGACGAACCGGGTCCACCCGGCGTGTTGTGATCTGATCACAGCTCTCGACCAAAGCGGACGAGCGCTCCGACGACAACCACCCCGGCGCTCGTGGCGACACCCCCAACTTCTCGCAAACGATTTGGCGACTGCTCGACTCGCAGCCCATCATCAGCACGGCGTCTCCACACACACGCGTCCTCCCACGCACTCAAGTACCCAGCTCTTGGACCCCGGATCACTGCAACCGGCCGCAAGCCGCCGCCGCCGTGCCGTCGCCGCCGCAACGACAGCCTGTAAGTGGAACAGATCCTTGTTGCACCCGATTGTGGGTGGGCACTCGACTCGGCCTTAGATTGGCCCCCCTCAGTCGAGTCGCTTGTGGGGGTTCTGGAAGTTTCGACTGCCATCCACCGACTGATCGCGGATCGTTACGACGCTGCGATCCGGCGCATTTCCAGTTTTTAGACTGGACCTCTCTCGGCCTCTCGTCGTCCCCGCCTGTAACGCTCCACTATGCCGTGGTACATTTTCGACCGGCACGTTCTCGAGCCCCTCGGGGACTTTGTCAAGATGTGGTCGGCCGACTTGCCGCTTGAGTCGGACTTTTCGACGTCGCTGTTTGGCAGCTGGTACCTGACGCCCAAGCAGCACGCAGCCGAGTTTATCATCTACAACCTTGCGTTCATGTATCTTTTTGTCGTTTTCTTGAAGAAGGCGCTCGCGCCGGGGTGCGTTACTTTCACGAATCTCGCACGCGTTGGTTTGTGGGGACTGCGCTCTGACGTGAATACGTGATAGCACGGCGATTGCCAAGGCGCTCGAAGAGGCCAAGAAGGCGGCGCCAACGCGCCGATCCAAAGTCGATTTGGCCCTGGTCGCGGTCCTGGCCGCGTCCTTGGCGCTCGTTTGGTACCATAAGGGCAACTCAGGCACGCGCATCTTTTTACTGCAGCCGTGCCACGTTAGCATGGTCACGCTCATTATCATGATGCTGTGGAGCCCCATGAGCAGCGTGCCGCATGTACGCCCCGTTCTTCCGATTGCATCGTTCGTCGCTGTGATTGGCCGTATACTGATGCCGTCGGTTTCCCCTCTCCTAGGTCGTCTTCAACGTCTATTTGCGTACGTAGTGCTAGTTTGTGCTCGTTTTGACTCGATTTATTGCCAAGTGCTGACACCGTGGATCGTTATTGGAGAACAGACACGATGTGGGGAACGTGCGTACCTCCATAATGCGGATGTTGCGTGCCCGTGGAGAGTAGCTTGATCTAACGCGTTGCATTGTTGCTAGGCTCTTGGCGATCTTTTCTCCCGACTTGCGGGACAACAAGCAGTTCCTCGAGGTCGAGAACTTTTGGTTTGGTACGCACTCAACCGTCCTGCTGTCTGCCATCCGCGCGCCCCATCATTGACTGTTCCCTCCGTCTCCTTCTAGAACACTACGCGCTCCTGATTACGCCGCTCATTATCACCTACAACAACCGTCTTGTCGCGTTTCCGGCTTCGCGCGACTTGGCGTTGGCGTCGTTCCTGTTCAAGGCGCTTTACCACTCGTTCGTGTTGGCGCCCGTCTCGCTGCGGTCCGGCAACAACCTTAACTACCTGCTGATGCCGCCGCCCGGCCCGCTCCAGTGGTTTGGCGAACTCTACCGGCTCGTCATGTACCTGTTCTGCTGCCTGCTCACGTTCGCGACGCGGTATGTCCTCGCCGAGGTGGTGCTGCGCATCATGCCGCGGCGCAAGGGGGTTGAGAAGGTCAAGGGCGAGTAAAGCTCAGTAGGGATGGGCGAATAGGTGGAGAAGAGAGATATTGATGTGAGGAACAGATTGACACTTGAGTCGTTTGTGTTTGCGTACACCGTCGTTTGGGGGAGGGCATTCCGGGAGAACAGCAACGTCACGGCCGTCAGAGCCGAACCCCTAGGGGACTCGGAGAGGGGGAAGGCCAATCATTGAACTCTCATAACATGATCATCGTCGACAGGAACGAGCGTCGAAGGCAGTGTTCCCCTCAACCATTCCCAGCCAAAGTTTTATGTACCTGACAAGCATCAGCGACCGCCACTCCATGCAAAATGACCAGCAATTCGACGCAATCGCTTCCCTTATGGGTCCAAGTCGAGGTTGCAACATACGGCAGCTCGGATGCGGCTGCGACGATGGCGATATGCCTGCTCACGTCGGTCGTGATTGGGGTGTATTGCGTGCGAGCCATGCTCGCATCCAAGGCGGTGTGGTACCATGCTGGTATCGCTCTGACGACGCTCCCGCTCTTCATCAACAATGTCGCGTACTTTGCTGTGATATTTGGCACGCCCCTCGCTATGGCAAGTTGAGTTCATCCTCGTTCTCGAGTTCGCTGGCAGTGGTCGGTTCGATCTCTGTGATTTCGCGCTGACGTCGCCGATGCTTCGAAAGAACGTTTATGAGGTGCTCCAGGTCGTGTCGCCAGTCATGACGAGCGTGTTCGTCTTTTGTCTGACGTTGGAGCGATTCAAAGGTCGCGATGTTGCCGACTGCTCTCTTGGGCGCGATTGAGCGTCTCCTCAAACTGACAGGCTGGTCCTTTTTCATCACAAAGTGTTTTCCGTGTCGGGCCTCGCGAGGTGGTTCACGCCGCGCGTCCAAACGCGGATGGTCGCGTTCACGACGACTCTCCTCTTTGTCGGCCTCGCCCTGATCGCGTGGTCGTACATGGGCACGCTCACCATGACGGACCCGATCCCGACCTCCATCTTCCGGCAACGCATCATGACATTCGTCGTCGGCACCTGCTCGATCGGAGACTTGGCTATCACCGTCATCATTTTTCGCCTGGTGCTTCGCATCCGATCACAAGTGCTCGTGCCGTCCAACGACCATTACATGCCGCCCTCAGGTCGTAACTCGTTGACACCGTTGCCGCCCACGGCCGCTTCCAAAGCGGAACTCGTGGCTGCGTCTGTACCGTCGTCGACGCCGTCGTTGCCCGCACGACAAGCAATGACCCGCTCGCCGTTGACGACGTCTCGCGCTCTGCGCGCCAACCCGCGCGCGCAGCAACTGGTCCGGCGCCTCCTCGTGTCGCTCGTCACGATGTTCGTGCTGATGGTCGTCGGCATCTTGATTTTCCCGTTTGCAACGATTTACCTTGGTACGGGTGCGGACCACGTGGGTCGTGTGCCCGCTCCTGGAAACTGACCGCGTGCGTCATCGCGGATAGAAAACTGCATCGCGTACTTGACAGTGCACTTGTACATTCTCGTGTCGATGGTACGCAATCTCAGAGCGCGCGCCCTCGACTTGCGACGTTGCTGGAGGACTAACCTTCCCGGATGTCGATTCAACAGATCCAGTGGGTCTACACGGTGGACTTGGTCAACTTGCGCCGATCCAGCACGACGGGCAATACGTCCGGACCGTCGCACGGGGCCAAGCAGCAGCACCGCGGATCGCGCGGCCACTCGTAGCCACGCGAGACTCTGTCCGAGTGGAGCTGACGACGAAGCAAAGGGGTGAACTGTGTGCGCGAGGGACTAATCTGTCGCATTGGACTTGGGTGGGAATGCTCCGAGCATCGAATGGGTTTTGAAGTGCTTTCCGTTGGCGAGCGTTGGCATGGCAGTGTGCGGTGGAGTGGGGTCATGGTCGACTCGCAGGACCTTTGACCTCGGAAGGAAGAGGCGCCGCAACGGAGAGACCATGACCCGCGCCAACGAGCAGCTGGAAATTCAGTCCTGCCGCGTTACATCCACTCCCTCCAGTCCCCCAGCTCACCGGCTCGTTGTGTTGAACTGCGCAAAGTAGGCGTCGGTTGGCGGGTTCGAGTAGACGACCTTGTCGATAAACGTTTTCCTGTGGGCGAGCGTGCTGGTCAGGTCAGAATCGCCGTGCCGACATTGCACGCCGTGCGAAACACGTACCGCTGCTGGAACGACTTGGCGAGCATCTGGTTGGTCTGCAACTGCTGCATCTCCTTGTCGCGCACTTGCCGCTCGCGCTCGCGCTCCATGAGCAACGTTGCACGCGACGTCCAGAATCGGTGCTTCTCCCACTGGTGGTCGTGCTGCCGCTCCTGCTCGCGCTTCTGCCGCGTCTCGCGAATCTGCTGCTCGCGCGTCGCGTAAATGTCCTGGATCTGCTCGGCTGACATGCCCTTGAACGCGTCGATCCGGATCCTGGTTGGCGGCGACGCGAGGGTCAGTTGGAGCGACGGGGAGGTGCGGGGGGCGAAGGTACTGACCGGTGCGGGCCGGGCTGCGGCGGCGCCGGCCGCTCCGTCAACAGGTCGCCGTTCTTCCACATGTCGATTTCCTCGAGGTTCTTGATCGTTTCCTTGCGCCGGTCCTGGTTCTCGCGCAACTTTTTTTCGAGAGCCTGGCCGCGCAAAGGTGGAGCATGATGAGCATAACCGTGATCCAAGTGCGTGGACCGCGGGCCCGAGTCAAAGGAAGGAAAGAGGCACCGTACGAGCTTCTTGTTAAACTCGGCGTCGCTACGGGCAATATCGCGGCGATGCTGGCGCTCCATTTCATTCAAGTACTGGACCTTGGCATTTGTCGCCATGACATGCTCTTCTTGCTGCTGGGCGTGCCAGTCCTGCAGCCGTTGCCGGTCGGCATTCTCGCACATTTTTTGCCACGTCCACAGCTGCATCTGGTGCTTTTGCGCGGCAATTCGGTCGGCCTGCTCGAGATCTTCGCCCTCAAACTTTTGCAGGCCCGAGACCGTGTTGCGCGCGTCTGCGTCAGACTCGCGCGCCGGCCGGTCCTTTTTCAGGGCCTCCGGGTCGTAGAGATCAAAGTCGCGCTGCATGCACGGCTGTTGCTGGTCGCGCCGGAAGGTGTCGAGGTCCTGTTGCACAGCGCGCCGCGAGGCGCTCACCTTGGCGTCGAGCATTTGCAGCAGCGTGTTGGTTTCAATGGCGACGAGGTCTGGATAAGGTACGGCGCGATGGTGAGAAAAGAGATGATGGGTGACGGTCACGAAGAGGGGTGATACGAACCAGCGGTCGCATTGCGCTCGGCTTCAATCGACTTGAGCTCGTTCTTGACGCGGATCTGCTCCTCGAGCCCTTGCACGTCGATCTGACCGGGCGGACGGAAGCAAGCAAACGTCAATTCCGTGTGTCCAGAGACAAACACGGTGAGAAGAGCACCGTACCCCCATGATGCGGACTTTGGGATCAAAGATGCGCTGCTTGCGCTCTTCGTCGAGCCGCCGGCGGCGGTGGATGGCCTGCGCTTGCGTCAAGTCGGGCGCGTGGTCGAGCTTGTACATGGTGGCGGCGCTGGAGAGAGTTGAGTCGAATCGGGACTTCTATGATCTACGTTCTCGGGCCACACAGCGTCCGTTCCAAGTCGAGGAGTGTCGGTGGGTCGAAGCGCGTCGGCTTGATGGAGGGTGGTCGGGGAAGTTGCAGGGAGCGAATGCGGGGGTTGCCAACGACTGCGAGCAGTAGCGCGTGCGGAGAGCGGAGGGACGTTCGACGTTGGAGACTGAGTTGCAAGGCGACTGAGGTGAAGGTCCCAGTATGATATTCGTGATATGATTGATGATCAAATCACATGATCGCGTGGGCAGCTCTCGTCGTTGGTGCTTGTGCTTGTGCGGGCCGACGCGAGCCGGTGCCGCGGTGCCCACCATCAATCGCGGCATCGCTCGACATGCCGCAACAAGTCGCAGTCTGTTCTGAACCAAGAACTCTTGTCACGGCCGGCTCACGCGCGCGTGCCAGACCCAGTGACACCAGGCGCGCGGCCAAGATCGTGTCCGAAACACGTCGATGCTGCGCGTCGCGCGCACCTAAGACATGACCGCCGGGCCGGGCCCGGTCACCCCGGCGCTCGCGCCGCCCTTCGATGAACCGCACCACGCGCTGTTTCGATACCTGCCGCGAAGCATCACTCGATTCAGACGGATTTGAAAAAAAATGGGGGGGGGGGGGGTTGGGGGGATTTTCCTTAGGGGGGCGGGGGGAAAAACCGGGACGGTGGGAAAAGCCCTCCCCCCCCCCGGAGAAGGGCCCCCTTTGGAAAAAGGGGGCCTCTTTTACAAAAACAAGGGGGGGGGGGGGGGGCCCAAAAAAGAATAAGGGGTGGCCCCCTATTTTAACCCGGGAGCCCCGGGGTGGCCCTTTTGCTTTTCAGAAAAAAAAGGGGGAGGTTTTTATTCG